>JABFOX010000252.1:0-18765 GCA_022817665.1 Axea sp. ZL-2020
CATATATACAA
This sequence comes from Axea sp. ZL-2020, assembly GCA_022817665.1. Taxonomy (NCBI): domain Eukaryota; kingdom Metazoa; phylum Arthropoda; class Insecta; order Hymenoptera; family Scelionidae; genus Axea; species Axea sp. ZL-2020. The sequence continues at coordinate 12 of JABFOX010000252.1, forward strand.
TAATGTCCAATAAATAAAAGATTATACGTTTATACATGACCTAGAAAACGTTCATATCATAATTTTAATACGTTTTTACTGACAAATCTGAGTTTATGTTGAAATTTAATTTTTATTTTTGAGGATGAAGTAAAATTCCAAAATCAATGAGATAATTTTCTATGTAATCTAAATTATTTTAGAGCATGCTATTTTTTCTTTAATAATGATTTCCTCTACATCTTTCTCATCGTAATTCTATTCTTTCCCTTATAATATATACATTTTTAGATATATATATTTTGATCTTTCGATTTTACAATTCACTCTGGCCTCTAATTTTGTTTCTCTAAATAAACATTTTTTTTAGATAGGAAAAATAGTATTAATATTTGAATAAAGTTTTAAAAAAACTTCCAGAGAATTTTATTGATAAAATTTCTAAGGGAATGATGGGAGGCAGGTGATAATAGATATTAAATCTTAGCAAAATTATTTATAAAAATATAAATAATTAAGTGATAAAACTGAATAAATTAAAATATCGAAGAAAGTACATATAGTTGACGAATGGGTAAAAAGGGAATGAATTGAATCAACATCCATTCAATATCCATTTAAACAATGTAATGCATTGTTTTAATAATGTTGAACTATCTAATGTCAATTAGATGTTGACTGAATGAATGAATGAAAAATATGACTGAATAACTGAATTTAAGATTGATTGTAATTATCAAAGACTGATAAAAATATGTTTCCATCTTTATAAAAATAAAATAAATAACACTACTACTGATGTAAATTTAAATTCAGTTTGAGCAACTAATATTAGTTAATTCAATATGATCAAAACGATTGAAAGTATGATTTAGTGGTAGGATTCTTTGACGTGTTATTAGAGGTTCGTGGGATATAACATCTAGAATAAATTAAATTTATCTGTAAATAATGTTTTTGAGGAAAAATAGAACAATAAGTATAACTATTATGAGATGCAAGATTTTTCAGAATATTTGAGTGAATTTATTCAATAAATTTTGTAAAATATTTTCAAAGTTTGAAATATGAAAATATATATAGGAATAGTAAATATTGTGAAAAGGAAATGAATAAAAGGTATAAATTGTACATAAATAAAGAAGAGAATATGGAGCAAGTGTTATATGAGTGTCAGGAGTAAATCGTTTAAGAGAAAGGATTAAAAGAGCTGATGAGTGAAAACAGAATATAGATGAGATGGTTATGTGAATTATTGAAGTTCAGGGAAAGAAAAAGTGGGAAATAACTGAGATCAAATGTATAGGGAAGAAGGATTGAAAGTAATTTGCATAATTGTATATGATGAAGTTTCCTCGTTCGATTATAAATTAATAACGTTGCAAAATTCTATGAAGTTGAAAATTGTAAACAAATAAATATGTTAGAAAAAAATTTACATTTGTGTGCATGTAGATGGGGGAGGGGTAATATAGAGTAGAAATATGGATACGTTTATTCGTCTCAAATTTAAAACAAGTTTTTCTTATATACAATAAAAATCTCCAAAATATTCCTTATGCAAATGTTTTGATATTTAAAATTTTATTATTTTTTAGGTATTATCACTACTGAGAACATCATTCTGGATCCGTTATTTTGCATTTTTATATTTAAACTTTAAATTTACGAGGAGAATATTTAATAACTTACGCCAGTTGTCTTGATAATTAGATCATTCATTCATTAGATATGGGTGACGAGTGTCCTTTATACAGTCAATTCTATGAATGGTAAATTAAATGTTTTTTAATTATAATACATTAAATTAATTACAATAAGGTGAACAATCAGATTTTGGTGTTTAAATTACATTACTATTAAATTTATTTAATAAATAATTTTATCAACGCTTAATAAAACATATTCAATACATTCATAACAGAATTTATATCTGATGTTAATTTTACCTTAAATATGATTTTAGTGGGCTGAAACGGCGTAGGATAAATAGTATATCTGATCCAAATGATCATATTAAATACAGGGACAAATCTACTAGTACTGAAGATTATATGCATGTATCTGATAACGATATGGAGATATCAGAATCCACTAATGTATCCTACCCAGGTATAGATAATGTCGAATTTAGAGCAATACTTCGCATGGTGTCGAACCGCTATGACAAGAACAGCCATCCTCCTTACATAGTCTATTTTACCAAAGTGAATAACAGTAGAACGAACCGATGTAACAACATTTTTCGCGCGATTAAGAACCAGCATACTGATTATTCGAAAACAGATTTGCAGAAAGGAGTGATACTTATGGAGTTTACAAATTATGAAGTAGCTAATAGTGTGATTGAACATGTACGAGAATTGCGACAATTAGGTTGGATAGCGTTTATTCCGACCTTGAAGATTTCTCGAACCGTTATTATACATAACGTGGATAAAAGTATAGCGGTAAAAGACGTCTTTGGTATGCTGCAGGCAAACAACTTTAAAATTCTGAACATTGAACGCCTGAAGAAAACTAATAAAAATCGAAAGAAATTACCCCAATACTTGAATTCCATCAAAGTGACGTTCAAAGATCCAGTAATTCCTGACAAACTGGAAATTGAAGGTAATGTATGCTATGTTAAACGTTATATTCCTCGAACATTGACATGCGATTATTGTGAGAAATATGAACGTGTTAATGAAGACTGCAGAGCTTTTTGGGAAAAGATGTGGAAAAGCCATTGTAAATCTAACTTTTCAGTAGAATTCGAGTGTGCCATCTGCGAAGGCGCAAGAAAAGTTTACAAAGATTTAGCTTACGTGAAACGACTCGAAGAAATAGAAATCAATGATATCATGCGAGTTCTTAATGTTTCTAGATCAGTAGCAAAAAAGATCTATAAAGATTTCTATGAAATCGAAGAAATTCTAAAAGTTGAGAATTTTGCTCGAAATAATGATGAGAAAACTTTGCACTATGATGTAATGAATACCGTTAATGAAATCATTACCGCTATTCAACAAAACGACGCCAAATACATACAAGACCTTCACTTAAACGGTATGCAGTTCGATTCAAAGATAAACAAATTGAACCAGACAGCCCTCCATTTAGCGATTTTAAACAGAGCACCTGTTAATCTGATTAAATTGTTAATTGACATTGGTGCTGATGTCAATGCAGAAGACATATTTTGCCAGAGTCCTTTATATCTTGCAATAACTGATGGTGATGATAAGATCCTCGATAGTTTTGTAAATATAAATTATAGCCAAGAACTGCATTTGTCATTGAAGTTCAAAATTAATGACGAAAGACGGTCCCTTATTAAATTGCTGTTAGAAAGTGGCGCTAATGTAAATCCAGACAAATCAAAAGTAGAAATGCCTTTCCCCATAAATTCGAATTCCTTCGAGAAAATTCAAGATGTCAAATATTGTCAACTTGAAGGTTATATGCCAATAACTTTACTTCATCTAGTAACTTTCATTGGCGATAAAGAAGTACTTGAACTTCTACTGTCTCATGGGGCGGATATCAATAGCTGGCATCCTATTTTTGGTTCTCCAATTTTTATGGCAGTTTTTTTAGGGCATCAAAAAATTGTTGAAACTCTTCTGCAACATGGAGCTAATGTTTATCGACCTTTGGAGGCAGACGCCACAGTTGATCCTTCAAACAGTCTCGAAAACATGACACTTTTACACGTTGCTACAAACAACAATCGTGAAGTTCTTGTAAAAATACTTCTAGAGCACATGTTTACAAATATACCTGAAAAAATGAATGGCGAGAACTTTATCCATAGCTTCATTAAATACCCTTTGACCAGTACTTTCCACATGAGTGAAGAATTCAGACAAGAAGTAGGATTTTGCGAACTTTACGTTGAATACGGACCTCCAAATGTTGCTGTTTGGAAAATTTTAACACCTAGAGCCATCTACCATACTTATGATTCTCGAATGCCATATCCATTATGTGATTATATAATGTGTATGTTCATTAAAAATGGTTTAGATATTAATCATAAAAATAAAGATGGTGTGTCGGCTTTGGAAATTGCTGCAGCCAAAGGTCTCGATAATCCTTATGTTGATATTCTTCTTAAGTTTGGCGCTAATATAAACGCAAGGAATTGTAATGGAGCAACTGCTTTACATGTTGGCTTGAGACACAAAAGTTTGTCTGGAAACAAATACTGGCATATATGTAACATTCTTCAATATTCTCCAGATTTCAACATTAAAGATAACAGTGGCAGGACTGCATCATCCTATATTAATGATTCAGAAAATAGGTGGTTAGTTAAAAACGTAAGAGAACGCAGAGCTGGAATTTTAAATTTTTTGTATAAAGATGGAACTGTACATACTGGTCATTATACACCTTATGATATGGTCAGTATTCGAAATGAGATTAATATAATGAAAGAGACTCCGGTTACTACAAATCCTTATTGTTCTTTGCACAAGTTCTTAAAATTCCCTAGAGACAAACTGAAGTCAGTGCTAAGAAATCAACATTTGGTTTTTAATTATAAAGATATCGATAAAAATAAATTTAGGGTATATTATCCAGTAATACATGAAAAGTTCCGAGAAGCAGAAATCGTTAATGAACTAGAAGGAAAATTTGTTAAATCTATGAACACACTTGTTCAAAAGGATTATCCAGATTTCGTAGCAGACGAAATTTTCAGGCACTTGACTCTGGATGAAATTAGGAACGTTATCACTGCTAGCACTCTTTAATATTAAGTTTTCGTTATCAAAGATATTGACATAAATGTGAATCCAATGTTTCAAAGTTAGTTTAAGTAACGGATATCTCCAAATTATTAAGTATAGATGTTGTTATAATACAGTTGTTATAAGTTTAAATGATTTTAATCTTTAATTGAACCATAAGTTGGTTCAACTTTTTTAATATAAATTCATGCAACCGTTAAATACATTTATTTATAATATGTATAATTAACAAAATTATAAATTAAAGTTATTTGAAAAATGTACAATAAGTATCATTTATATAAAAATAACTTTAAGTATTTCTAAAATATAAGATTATTACACTTTATGTGTAATTTCAGTAGTATTGAGTTTATAAAAAAAATAATTATTATCTAAACAATGTAAAAGAATATAGATCTATTTTCATATTAAACAATTTTACATTGTATGTAATAATTATACTTGTACTATTTTGAATAAGTTTATAAATATTTTCAGTAAATATTTCCATCTATTTTTTATGCACAGGCAGTCAATTGCTTTAATCTCTTTGAAATAAACATTATTTGTTTTATATTTTCTGCTTTATTTATATTAAATTAGTACACAAAATCACAAACAATAATTTTTGCTATTTAAAACATTAATTATATATAAAAAAAAACTTTAATTTGGTTAAATTGTTTTATTGCTATTAAAGTAATTTGGTTAAAATTGGATGTTTTATCTGTAATTGAAAATTTAGTCAACTTTAAAATTGATGTAATTCATGTATACTTAATTATGTTAACATCACTTTATTGGAGATCCGTTGAGATAAATTCTCTTAAGATAAAAAAATTATACGTACAAATTAAAACATTGGACGATTTCATGTCAATCGATAATCATTTATTGAATTTTCCTGACATTCCTTTCTTCGTACGTTTCATCGCTTCTGTTAACTTAGAAGTCATTGTACATACGTCTTTGCTTAAACAATGTTATCATTCATACCAAATAAATATAATTTTCATTTAACACGAGAATAAATAAAAGATGTATTTCTGTCAACATTTCTAAGTCATTCGTTTTGATATCACATTCAATTTACAAGGTATGATTTGTACAAAATGGTTGTTTTATAAGAGATATATTTACAGACCATTTTTAAAAGCTTAACAGTTTTTTAAAGACGTGCATTTTAATAATTTATTCGATTTAGAGGGTAAGACTTTTAACTCGATAAACAAATTAGGAAAATCTATATAAAGTTATATACATATGACACAGGTGTCGAAAGAACAAATGAATTAGAAGCAATCTTAGTATTAACCTACGTTTGTTCAAAGTTAAGCGTTTTTGTTTTTTGACACCTGTACCATTATTTAATATATCACAAACGGAGATTATTATAAATGTTTATATATATATATTTTATAACTACGATAACGACCATATTATCATCACCAATCTTTTCAATATTAAAATTCAATGGTCTCAGTAATGAATCGAAAAACAAAATAATTTGAAATATGAACATACACACCAAGCAACTGGAAACAATATCCTTTAATGGCAATGTGAACGAGCCAATGATCTTGTGTAATAACAAAGATAATCTTGTAATCATTGTTTTGTTAATAATGATATTGAAGTCCAATATTCGCTGTTAAACATTCGATACAAAATTCTACCCGTGCGAATCTTATTCAAAGTATCAGAAATGACAGAAATGAATTGATTTTGAAAGGGTTGATGATATTTTGGAAAATTATTGTAACGGCTGTGGCAATAGGTACGTACTTCTTCTTTTACAAACAAAACGTTGTTTGTAAAATAAGATCGAATAATCACAAGTGTAAAGCTGTCTATAATGAAGGTAAACAAAGCTGACAGATATGCAGTTAGCGTTCAATTATTGACGTTGTTTCTCTGTTTTGCGTACAATTTCAATTGGAAAATAGTTTGCTTTGTACAATATATATTTTATATATAACTGAATCGTTTCAAACCACTTCTTTATTTCAATTATTAAAATTAAAACACAAGAATGCTTTAATTTTTTAAAGTCGACTTTCAAGTTTTGAGATTTTTGATAAATAATTTCGATCGCATTTTCAATATGAATTTTTCATTTTTATTTCTAAATTCTGAGCTATTTAAATCGATATGGTTGAAAAAAATTTTCTTTTATTTTGAAAAAATAGCTCGGAGCTTGTTGCATTTACCAAAGTATGATAGGTCGGAAACGTCGTTAGAAATTGTACTGTTTTTAACTCAAAAAAACTATTGAATTGCTTTTTCAAAATGTATTATGCGTGAAAGGTTCACTTACAACTGTTATCCGAACTTTACAGTGATAATGTAATAATTGTTTAAGTATTATTTTTATACAAACCGTAATAAATTGTACAAAAGTATAATAAAAAAAAATAAATAAAAACGAATACAAATCATAAATGATATTTTGTATTCATAATTTTGTAGTCTTTCTGTCCACATTTGTTTCATTTGTCTTTTTTTTTATGAATAAAGGATTTTTTTATAATAATTATTCTATAGGAACACACAATAAAATAAACAAAAAAATACTTTATTAGTTGCTAAAACATACATAAGTAATAAAGATCTTAATTTTATAAAATATTATTCAAAGCGTTTTTACTGTATGTATAACTTGAAAGTAGGAAATATTATTTTACAGGAAACTTATTCATAAATAATTATTTATACAATAAACAAGCATTATTTTACAATTAATAGAGGGTCCAATTTTGTAACTTATGTATCACATACTGCCAAACACTTTACGCCCTTTTGAAAGAAACAGCGAAACTACGACGACTATTATGACGAAAAAGACTAGACCAAAAATGCACAAGATTGTGCAGTAACACTGTCGTCTTCGTTTGGATTTAGCGATAGCTCGTCCGATGCGTTCCGCGTTAGAATAATCCAGAGTAAAATCTAGATTTTTGTTAAATCCACCGACGACACACCAATCTTGTTTCGCTGATGACTTGATTTCTTCGTTGTTGGACGAATCATCATTATTTACATCCGACTTAAAGAAAAATTTGTATGATGAGTTTTACATTCAGTTTTTTAAATAAATATGAAATACATTTTTAATTTTTCGAAAGGTTTGGTATTGATGCACAAAAATGATCTTTTTAAACAATAACTGAAAATATTTTAAAAGAAAAAATATAAATGTCATGGGTAATAAATAATAAGTGTTAAATCTACAATAAGCTCTTATTGCATTGAAAAAACGTACCGCATAATCTAATTGCAAACTGCATTACACATAGTGCATTTTTACAAAAAGAATATAACTATACGTATTTGATTGCAAAATTGCATACTTTTATGTACCATTAAACAGCACGTCATATAATTTATAAATAAATTACTAATGTTTCAAATGTGAGTGAACGGATGTGTTTTAAATTGATAAATTGTTTTAATTAAGATGAATAAAAACAATATTCTTATCAAATAAAATTTGTGCTATCAAAATCGAATTATAAACATCATTAGATTTGATTATTTATTAAATATGCTTTTGTGAAGATTAATGAATCTGAATTAAATTAAGACCTTATTATATATCTTTATTTTATATTTTTTCATGGGAGTTACTGAATAATGTTTATTCAGTCACGCAACAAAACTCATTAAAAATTGTTGTTATTGCAGACATTTAATAATACAAACCATTGACAATTTATGACCATTTAATCCATTCCTGCCATTTCCATGACTAATTGTATTCGGATCCATAATGTCATTTTTATGAATCAACCTTTTCTGTTTAAAATTGGCAAAAGGATCCACGTGTGGGCCTTTTACTCCAAACACTTTTTCCAACTCCTTCATGTTATCGGTCGCACTGATGTATCTATCAGGATGTACTGGACAAACTCTTTTATCTTCCTTGCACGGTCCACCATACTTCTTCCCATGAACATGGCCCGACGTATGAAAAATACCACGTCTTGCATGGATTTTTACAGCTTGGTCGTTTATTTTGTCGTGTCTCTTTTTGTTTTGAGCTTTTCGTACCACCAATTTATGCTTCGTTTTCTCGGTTGATTTGTTGCACTTGTGATTGTGACACGTTGTCCTTAAAGAATCCGAAAAGTTGTATTGATCGTCGGTGCTGTTGTAGCTGGAAGTTGACGATGGACAAGGTGAAGAAGACATCGAGGTAATTTCAGATGCTGTATTCTCACAATCACAATACTTAAAAATTTGTTTCAGATTCTTTTCAGAGTGCTTCTTTTTCTTTTTAATCGCGTCTGCTGATTCTTTGGTGGAAAGATTAAACGAGCAGATTATGTTTTCAAGGAATTCTTCATTTTTCCCATCCTCCAGGATGGTGTAGAGTCCATGGGAATAGTTGTTCAGTAGGATTTGCCGTGACGTGACCGATTTTTCTTTGTTGATCCATGGATCGGCAGGATATGAATAGGGACAGCAACAAGGTTCATGGAAGCATTCTAGAAAACATTTTACTTCAATGAAAAATTGAAGCACTTTAAAAAAACAAATAAAAATGAAAAATACTGAAAACATGTTTGATAAATATGAATTAAATAGATTTTAAAATAAAAGAATTAATTTCAAACTAACTAATAATAAATTGTTAGCATTTACCACGAAACAAAATTATAGTTGAAACAAACGTTGTTTCAATTAATACCACTGTGCAATTGAAGTTATATTAATTAATCATTTTCGGTTGAAATAACTACGCATAGTCAGCTAATCTTCTTTTATTTAATTTTTCTTTTCTTAATACAAGTATAAAATTACTTACTCTTCAAAAGTAATTTGAACAAGTTATTTTGTAATATGTTACTTGACAAAGAACATATTGAAACATGTTATAACGTCTATAAAACGGATTGAAATCCACTACATTAAAAAAACGAACATTATAACCGCAAAGTATTGCGGTATTGTATTAAAAATAAAATTTGGAAAAATAGAAGAAAATAAAAAGAATATAATTTAACATTGTATCAGTATTTTGTTATATACAGTAGAAATCAATTTTATTAGTTATTATATATAAAATATCATTATGAAAACATTTAATGCAATATTTGTTTATTTAAGAACTGAATTGTAATTATAATTTTTTTAATATAAGTCTTAAATATTTTACAATTAAATTCGATCATTATACACGCAATCGTTTTATACTACATGGTAATATATGTTGTAAGAATAATTATAGTACGTCATTCGTTAAAGTTGAATATGACGGTTAGTAATTAAGATTTTGCATAACTTTTATAATGTTATTTATATACAAACTTAATTGTAATAATTGACCTCTTAAATATAAAATAGTAATTACTCATATTTATTAAATTAGTTTTAAAATAATAATATCAACATAAGACATTTTAGCTTATTTATCTATATCTTTCCTCGTAAATTCATTACTCCAAATAATAATTTTTACTATTACTACATTCCAAAACATGTTCTTATAAATAACATTTACTTTTACACCAATCAAATTTTAGTTTAACAAAAATATTCAATGTATTTTAATTTAAGTATTAAACTGTATCTGTCAAGATACATAAATGCAACTTGTCAATGGCCTGCAAGGTGCTTGACTAAATATCTCATAGATTTTTGATTCGTCAACTCAAGCGCTTTGAGACACCTGAGAATGTAGTTGATTATATGAGTTGATATCTCTTCAGAAAAATATATTTGCCACAACACGTGGCAGTTTAAAACTGATCACCAATATGGTCATTTACCGCAGATGTGTTTTCTAAGGAAATTCACTTTACACATTGTTATTCTGAATTTCATTATTAATCGTAAAACGAGAAACTTGAGGATTTATTTATGGACGCTTAAATCACCGGAAGTCTAAGGTTACCTGAATTTTACGCATGAATGACTTTAAATAGTACACTTCTTGTGAAAAACACTTAAATCTTTAAGAGCAGTCGAGCGATTTTCTCGAGATATTGGTACAAAGCTGGTGTACGATAAGTGCGCACTTCTATATATCAAACAGGGTCGCACAGATGAAGAGTGTGAAAACTTTTTGAACTCATAGATGAAAATACCATTAAGTATCTCTGACAGAATATACGTACTTTGAAAAAATATATCTATGACAAAGTGGTCTTAAATACGATCTATGGAGTAAAGAAAAGCAAAGACATTCTGCCTTGACGAGAACAACGCTCTATTTAAAAAAAAATATCTACTTTGATAAAAGAAATTCATTGCAAAATGATTTTCATAAGATGATCTCGAAAAAGAACTATGGGATTTGCCTATCAAAGTCAGGTAGTCAATATTCTTATAATTTCTGGGACAATGCAGTAGTCGATAGTATAAACAACTTGTGGCTCTTTATTATATTTCTTTGACACTACTGTGGTATCTGTGCAAAATCATGTTACTGTACGATTTTTACACCGGCAACTGACAGTCAATAAGTTGAATATCGTGTTGTTTTATAAAGAAATAAAGTTTTACACAGTTATCTTCGGCTTCACTCGAAACAAATATTGTCCAGGGTATCGTGAGGATCTCTCCATTTACTCTAATGACTCAACAATCATTTAGCACTTTGAAACCCGACAGCTGCTCATAACTATTCAGGTGAAATTATAGAATACGTAAATCGTCATCATTTCTACAGAAATGAATGCCAGAATAATTTTTTCAACAAAAACAAACCTATATCATCAACAACAACAAATAAAGTGAATAGATATTCTTTTTTTAAATGATCGTTATTTAAATAAATATTAATTTGGTGAATAATTAAATATGTTAAATAAAATTATTTTAATTAAATGGTGAATTCATTATGTAATTTTTCCGTCAATAAGAACAATAACTTGCACAATATAAAATAATTCAATATAAGATACTTGATCTGTGCGCTGTTACATGATATTCCGTCTGAAATAAGGTTGAGTTTTACACTTGAATCATAAATTTCGCTTGAATTGCAATATACTGTATTAAAGTATGCAGATTTAAAAATAACATCACCCTTTAAATCTTCTTACTAATGCCAAGTAGTAGACATTACACTGTAATAATATAGGCTTAATATGTTTTAAAAGCCTTCGTTGGAATATACGATTTCTTAAGTTTACACAAATTTTACAATTTATTGCGTAAAAACATTGTTTTAGTAATCAATTCTGTAAATATTTTATGCAACAACAGTGCATTGTGCAACAAAATTCTTGTAGAATACAATCTGACATAAAAGTCATTTATCATACCGGTCTGTCAAAAACACAAATTTTGAATGTGATGAGCAATACGTGTCGATTGTTAATTGCATCTTAATTCAAAATATATATGTAATATCAATGCAGAGATTTGTGTCAAGATCAAAATGTTCGTTTACGATTTGTTCTTAATAACAAAATGTGAACATGAACTTATTCCTTTTTCTTGAATCTAACATATTTCATTTTTATTCAGATTAACTTATTAAAAAAATATATATGATATGTTGACAAATATATATGCACACAGTTGTATCATAATCATGCGTTCAAGTGGACGATGAATATGTTTGCAGAAACATTCTAAGTGAATGTTACACAAAAAACTATATTCGATCGTTGCGATAGTAGAAAAGGTGTCTGTATAACAGTGAGCAGTTTTTATAACCCGTCATGTTTTTATCCAAGTTCGATTGATGGTCTTTACAAATATTTGCGTAATTTAATATTTGAAGATTAATAAAGCATTTCAATGTTACAAACATTTCACTGACACAAGTGATGGCCTTAGACTTTTATAAGCCTTGATTTTAGAATTGAAACATCGCAACATCTGTTTTCTTTGATTAATTCTTACAAACATGAATCATTTTATGTACCGTATTTATCAAAGTTTTGATTACGATTTGAAATAGTCAACATTTAAAATTATGTATATTTATTACCAGTGGAACTATCTTTAAATAAAGTAAAGAAGCTTATCCTTAAAAAAGTATAATTTTCCATTTCAACTTTATCGATTTAAAGTCAAAATTATGCTGTTTGAAAATGTTATTCAAAGCTGTAATAATTGTCCTTTTTCAAATACTTTGTGAACATAAACAAATTTCTGGCCGATTTAATTGAACGGGATTAAATTAATTATATTTTATTATGAATAGGATTTAATCTAATTGCATAATAGAGTTGAAAATTTTATGATCTGTTTTATTAATCGGTTGATTCAGTTAGTTTTATATATTTTCATATAGAATAATTGATCTTTTTCAACCATTATACTATTATCTATTATTTATTCACATTTCAACCATTTTTTGGTTCTCTTCAGAAGTATTTTTTGCTTTATTATTAAATTTTTTTTGTAATGTGTCCTGTTTAATTTGTTCTTTTTTTTATATTTATTGGATAAAAATTTTAGATGCCAAGTTATAAGTTTTATTTTAATAATGCCTGGCTGTCATATTAATTCTGTTTTTTTTTTTTTATTCTATATTAATATATTTTTTTTATTAATGAATTATTAATGTATAATAATTCTTATTGATCAAGTAAATAATAACATTAATAGTTGAGATAACACAGCTCAGGGCAATGAAGATTATTTATAAAATTGTTGTTTAAAAGCCACAAATGTTTGACAAATGATATTTGTTGATTCACGCAAACTTATTTTTTTTTTTTGCTCTCAAAATGTTAAACAAAGTTGACTCCCTAATGGTTAATTGGTATTTCACATTGAGAAGTACGGAGCACCCGGTTGGATGTAGTTAACCGATGCTTCAAGAAACTGACTTGCGTGCAATTTTAACACCTGTTTAGTGGAGAAAAAAAGGAGCGAACGCGCGGTCGTGCAAACGCCGGGGAATAAGTGCAACGAACGTTTGTTTAAAGCGGCTTGAAGGAACTCGGCGATATGATATAATGTATGTATATATGGCACTTCCGAAACGGAAAAACAGGAGCAAACGAACAGCAGGACGTTCCCACCGATTCTATTGAATAAGCCAGCCCGGCTGTGATGTGCACTCTGAACCTACGCTTCATCATTATTTATTAATCTCGCGAGGAATAATAACAAGCGTGCATCCTTAAACCTAACCTTAACTTCCGCAATGAACAAGCGGGCACGCTTCCAGGGGGAGAAAACCCGCGTCTTTGCTTTACACGCTCGTTCATCTACATAATCCAGGTTGTACAGCGCTGCAAAATAAATATCTTTCCGTACGTCCGTGTGTTTTCATTTCGTCACGCTCTGCGATATATTATAAATATAACACAAACGAGCACTGATCAAATTATACGAATTGGCTGAACTTCACTTGCTTGAGTACATTTCGAAGATACTTATTTTGACGAGTTATTTAAATGCCAAAAATGCTTGAACTTGATGGAATTGTTAATTCACTTTTACGAGTTTGACATGGGCATTAGCATATTTCGATTGTGAAATGTTCACTTTTCTCGGTTTTCGTTTCAATTGAAGATTAAGTGCATAGTACAGTGCCAATTATATAGTTGCGTTGAGAAAAAAGGGACGAAAAAAATTGATAAATATTCCAGCAAGACGAGGACAACATCTTTATGCGTGCATTTAAATTGAAAGTATTAGGTTGTCAAGGATAATTTCAAGTTAATAATATTATCAACTTTAACAGTATTATTTGACATTGACTTAATACTTTATCGTTCTATTTTTTTTGTTTTTTTATTTATTTATTTATTTATTTATTTTTTTTTTTTTTGAAAGCTACACATCTCGCCCGTTTAAACACATCATTGTAAGTTCTAAAAAAATATTAAACATTTTTGTTTAAAAATTAATTTGATTGAAAATAGAACGGTCAGAAATGTGCACCTGTTATAAAGTACGGGATCTTACGTAGAATTACGGCTTCGTAAACCGTGCGAAACATTAATAGTGCATTTGACTCTGATGTTGCTACGCATCAGACAGTGTCAAATTGGTTCTCCAAATTCCGTACAGGTATCTTTAATCTCATCAAAGAAGCTAATGGTTAGTGTTCTCATGTGTAATTTATGATACATTATGGTATCATGAAATCTGACTCATTGATCACACCAGAAGTATACTGCAAGTAGCTGGACGGAATGATGCAAAAACTTGTAGAAAAACAGCCTAAATTGACCAACAGATCGACTGCTATCGCATAGCATAATAACGCTGCACAAATGTCTGTGGCGAAACTAGAGGAATTGAAGTTTGAACTTCTTCATCTCCTGCATATTCAGCAGACTCACTCCCCCACTGAATATCACTTCTTTCGCAATTTGGACAACTTTTTAATAGGCAAATAATATAATTCCGACAATGCTGTAAAAGTGGCTTTCCAGGAATACATTAACTGCTGTCCACCAGAATTTTATACCACCGACCTGAACAACCTGTCGTATAAATGACAAGAGTGTCAAGATAATGTGGGTGAATACTTTTATGAATAAAATATTCCTTACACTTGTAAATTATCTATCAAATTTAACCGTTTTTCAGCAAATGTCATCCTTGACGACCCGAGACATTACCGCGTTAACATTCGTAAATATAACAATTGGTAAAAGCTTAAGACGTTGATTCAAAGCCAAATACACTTATGCAGAGAGAACAAATATATTAGATTCCGTTTTTCCCAAGAGAAAAGACATTTCGCGTTATTTTTTGATCTTAAAATAACGAGAAACGAGTAATCTTGTTACTTTTTAATCATTTCGTATGATAAAAAAATAACGGGAATGTTCGTTTTTCTTAAATAATTTTTATTTATATTACAACGCTTATTCAGTTTCCTTTAAAGTAATCCTCTTCGGATATTATACACTTGTGCAAGCGCTTTTTCGAATCTTGGAAGTACTTTTGGAACTCGTTATTCAGTTGCCCTTCAGTTCCTTCAATTATTACCGTCTAGTAATATAGTAGCATATACTCATTTCAAAAAAATGTATTTTAAACAAAATTTTGAACGCTAAGTTCTTAGCAATTGAGAAGCATTTAAGAAAAAAGTGACGTCTATTACAGGAACAACAAAAAAGTAGCATAATACAGTATCGACTGTGAGTTGTGTCGTACATGCTTTTACTAGACAGCCTTTACGACGTGATCAAAAAGTAACGGGGATTTCGTCTAGTAAGGACATATACGGCATAACTGTAAGAAAAATGGGTAATTATATACTTCGTAATCAGCGTCAAAAACCGCACAGAAAACATGTATTTTTTTGGGGGGGGGGGGCTGAAGTATATAATTACCGAAAAATGTACTTATCAGAAAAACAAAATTTTGATCATATTGTACGTGTCTATAATTTCCATCTTTGAGGTATGCTTTCCCCCAATTTTTGAGCGTATTTTTGTGACAGAGACCTCGAAATATGCCGAATTTTTATAGATAGTTATTTTATGCGTGAACGTAGGGTTAACACGAAGCTTCCTCTTCATTCGGAAGCATACATTTTATATAGGGTTTGGATCAGGTGATTATGAGGGACACTTAAGTGTTTTAATGTCATTTTTGATTTTCCAGTCGCTACAGAGCATACTGCGATGTTTGGAGGATCTAATCCGATGTTTGAAGGATCATTATCCTCTTGAAGGATCCAATTTTCATTTCTGCTTGTATACCAACGTTGGCCAGATGGTGTCAAACACTTCTCAGATATTTTTAGCATTTCAATGCTTGAATTTTCATTAAATAAAAAAAAGTTTGCCAAAACCGTATACAGACCCCAAATATGTACTTTTACAGTGTGTTTAACGGTCCTCTGAATGAGTCTAGTAGTAGAGGTAGATCAGTATCGTTGTATTACAGATCTTGCTTGAAAGGTAGATTCATCTGTAAAAATTGCATTGCTCAGTACAACGGTTTTTGCAAAGTACTGCGATATTTTAAATCATGCTGTCGGAGATATTTTCCTATAGTTTCCAATGGCATTAACACCCCTATCTTCAATAATTTTGCCTGTCCTTGACGAAAAGTAAGAGTCGGTTGATTTCTAAAAATATCCACGACTTTTTGATATTCTTTTTTTGTAAATTTAATTTTAATGCCACTTTTTGGTAAATCATCAACCGTTTTTGACTCGGAATAACGCTTAGCCCACTTGGCAACAAATGCTTTGGATTTGTTCATATATTGCACGACGACATTCAAGGGCATTTTTGGTCCTTCGGGATGTAAAGTGGGGAAAACTGCCTCGAAGCGCGAACCGTATGCGGCCCTCGTTTCAAAAACATGTATTTTGAACAAAGTCTCGAATGCGAATTCTTCGCTATTGAAAAGCATTCAAGAAAAAAGTGACATCTACTGTAGGTCTTCCTAGACAGATTCTAAGTCAAATATGCACCGTTGTGTGCATGTTTGACCTAAATCGCACAATAAGAACCATGTTAAATAGAGACTTGAACTGAAGGTGAAAATAATGGATTTCTTTTTCCTTAAACTAATAGACAACACATGCACGGATCATGACTGTGAAAACAGAAATACGTTTTCCTCTGTTAAGTACGTTCCCGGATTCCGCGAGTTCTGAATGAAGCGCTCTTCTGTCGTGCCACTACTGAGACCGACCGAATTGCAAAACGCAATTTTAAAATAACAAAAAAAAATGTTCATGTTGGTTTCGAAATATGGAATCTTGAATTTTTCATCCAATTCATTTAACGCCAATACAAGTGTAGTGATTGAATAATTGATAAACAAAAATAAATTTTGACTCCAAGAAAAAGTAACTGCGTATGTTTGTTTAATCAGCATTGACTCTATTGCTAAATAAAATTTATGGTCGATAATCGTAATGGGCGTAATTTACAAGGTTCACCTTTAAAGATATTTAAATTGGGTAAATGTTTCGCGCATTTTTATTTTTACTTCCAACGGTGTAGAACGATAAAGTTTGATTTATTAAAATGGAATGTTTATAAAATATACATTTCTGAAATAACATTCATATTGAACTTTTTAAAGTAATGCTGAACCTACATGAAAGTCTAAAGAGCAAAAAAGTTGTACGGCCTTGAATCCACCTACTGACCTGCCAGAACCTGACTGATGGTCGTAACTGCTCATTCGAGTCCTTGTTCTTATCAGAAAACTGAGCACGATTAGAATCTCTTTAATTCGGACTAATCAAAATAATGGGTTTATAATCTCACAAGTAACCATAAAAGACTTTAAGAAGGACCCAAGATTTTACTGATAAAAATGGCCGGGCTTGCAACATTTTTACTGCGGATTTAATAATTCAATTGAATGACAGTCAAACCGAAAACACTTTAGTGCTATTAAAATGCAATATTTTAACTATTGTTCACGAATCGGAATCGTGCCTTGTACGTTGTGCGACGAACTGTGGTAGCGCCATGAGAGTGGCGAGAAAAAGGTTCCTTAAATTTAAATTCTCGTCAATATATTTTTCAAATTGAGCATTGCACTGTGACGGCTGGTGCTTCATTTATCATCCAAAAAACAAGAACCGCGTTTTTATCTTTAAATAAATAATATTTTTCGAGTTCAAATGCACCATGAAAAAGTTTATTAAAAAATTCTTCTGTAACTCAAACTGGCGACGAACTAAATTCGAAATGAAATTGAAAGTTTACTTGAGTAAAATTTACTATACTGTATAATAAACATCTGGACATATCTCTTACTTCTTAGAATAAATTTTAAATTTTACAACATGATAATTTTGTCAAGCACTAATCGTCTAAAACGTATTAAAAATAGGCATTTAAGAAGTTACAATTTGTCTTGTAGTTTAGGGATGTAAGAATCTTTATAAAAAAATTATTACCAAAACAATAAAAATTTAACTGAAATGATCGTGAGTCAAATTTTTGAATGATATATTACTTTACAGCAGTGTTTACGTTAAACATTATTACGTCTTCAAACTACAAAACAAATTGCAATTTTTAACACTTTCTTTTTCTTAGCACAGTAACAATTCAGTGAATAATAATCTAAAAATATTCATGATTACATTGTTCGCAGAAATGAACGGTAAACTTCAATGTAAGAAAAAAAAGTCATGCATTAAT
>JABFOX010000253.1:0-18764 GCA_022817665.1 Axea sp. ZL-2020
ATCTTAACAAATTTGAGTGAAAAATATTTAGGGTCTATTGCGACTCGAGATACGCTTACTAGTTTAACGACTCCATATTTTACGATTATCAATTACTTGGTGCGTGTTAAGAAAAGGAAGCTAGGGAATTAAGGAAGTACGTTTCATTGAACGCAATAAAGCGAAATTCAATAAATCGAGTTTGCTAACAAATTCCATTAAGCGAAATTGAACAATTTCTTTTTTATTGATTATTCGTGAATAAATAGTATTTGGAGAAACGCACGCGAATATTCACATTAGTGAATACTTATGAATTTTTTGGGTTAAGCAAGCATACTTGTGCTTTAATATTATTTACGATGTCGAAAACCGTCGATATCGATGAATAGCCGAGAAGAAAATTCGATTTCTGATCGGACCTGAAGAATACTTTGGTCAGATCAAATTTTAAATACTACGAAAACATTTATATTTGATATATTTCACAAAATTTTAAATACATCTGAATCTGACTAAACTTACAAATTATTTCGATAAAATTATATCGAAATTGGTATGATTAAGTAAGATGTTTAATCTTGTGTCTTTAAATTTGATAAAATTTACAGATTATAATCTGAAGAGTTTAGCCGATTTCTCAGCTGAAGAAACCTCACTCGGTGTAATTGCATCGCATTTTAAGTCTGATAAAATTTCATCAAGATATTTTTCAGGTATTATCAATAACATTTTCTTCCTTTGACTTTTTTTTTGGAATATTTGAAGCAAAGAAATATTTATCAAAGCATTGTTAATTTGTTAAATGCTGAATAATATTTAGAGATAAACTTTTCAACATTTTTTAATGTAATATTCTTATTAACATTTCTCAGTTCACACTGCTGGATGTAAATAATCTAACGCACGAATAGTTTTATCGAATGAATTTAATTCAATAAACGTACATGAACATAATGTATCATGAGTTAATAAAAAATCCCAGGACTAATAAAATTTCAAAATTAATCTATTTCTATAAGATTTGACGTATTTTTCAAAGCTTAATTTGCTTTTACTAAAAAGCTCATCTGTTCTGAATTTAGAGCTAATTAAGTCTTGTCAAGTCTTATCAAATGAGAAAAACGAGCACATCTTACCAAACTTGATTCAATTTCCATGCTTCGAACATTTAAACAAAAAGTAAATCAAGTATACTTGATCAAATCTGAAAAGTCAGATTCAGTATGAAAGTATGTTTCGAGGATCTTACCACGATATTTCATCCTAACATCAATGCGTTGCTTTTGAAAACAAGCAGCAGTTAATCAACGCGCTTCCCTATGAGAAAACAAAAACTAAGCAGTTGAAGCGCATGCAACCCGAAGACCCCTTTTAATAGCTCGCCGTTTCGATATTTCAAAACGACTTTGAAAACCCTTGGTTTCATAGAACACCCTGACGCCCCGAAGGCTTGCCTGAAAATTTAATACGGCTTGTTGGCTCACAATCACTGCAGATAAACAATCTCGCAGGTTTTCAATAATGCACGCGCGTTTCTTCGCGGTGTCATTTCCGCTTGACATTTCGTCGTATTGTGCAAAAAGACATTGTACCCGGGCGTCCCAAACGTATGCGTCGCATATTCAATGGGACCGCCCGCAGCGACGAAGCGCGAGCAAACGAGGCTGCTACTGCTGTAAAACAATTCATTGTTTTGCAGGATGTCATTGTCCGGTCGTTTGTAAGTCCTGTCGCATTGCGAATAATGAACTCTCAGGGTCTTTTGGCGAGTGCCTATGTCGAGTATTCGCCTTCGCCGGAACGCTTGTTTTTCGACCCTCGCTCGCTTCGCCCTGCGCGCAGCCAGGGTATTGCTGACGACCAAATATTTCTATTGCCCATTATTTGGTTTAATGTCATGCAATATTCATGGCATAATCACGTTAATGCTGTACAATGGCCAACCCACTTAAAATTGTATGAATTACCACCCACCCGCGTAACTGATCGCGTATAAAAGTGGGGGAGGCATGTTAGCTTTACACTTCAGTTGAAGAAGTGTGAGTAAGCTATTGTCCATTAATTACTCGCGAATAAATTAACTTCGTTATGTCCGTTCAATTCGTGAACGATGTTATTCAATGCGTGTAGGAACTCTTTTTATACGCTATTGTTCAGCCGAACATTTCATGTTTGCAAAAATATTTTCATCACCTTTTGTTTCGACCGCTTATGAATGTTACTTTGTGAACATTTGCAAACATCAAATTTAAACAAACCTTAAATGTTTAAACAACCGTAAACAACTCCAGGCACGTTGTAAAATAGTTTTTATTCTAAAATATTTCGTATAACTGAAGGAATATTTGTATTTAATTAAACGCGAATTGTGTGATTTTAAATATGTTAACAACAGAGAGATAACGAATCTCTTGTATTTTGATTTTGCGATTTCAAAACCACTATGTACCTGCAAAGTCTTGTGCGACGACCGAGATTGCAAAGTGAACTGTACAGCAATAACCTCCACTGAACTTGCAGTCGCCTTTGCTGCATAACTACTGTGCTTATTATATGTAGAAACGTACAAATTCCACCGCAAATATTAACCGGATCACAACTATTTGTTCATGAACAATTCTAATTTCAAAAATCAAATGAAATATAATACGAGAAATGGAATTTCGTTAATTTTCACAAATGTGCATCAGAAATGTAATATATATTAATGTCTGCTACATAATATGCTTAAATGTTTTCTAAAATTAATATTTATAAAGAAGTCGTCCAAAAATGTTTTTAACAGAAAATCGTCCGAATATAATAAGTAAAACGAAAGAAGTGCATTTCAAGGTTTATAAATTAATATTTTTCAAGAAATAAAATCGATAAATATTCCATAAAGATATTTTTAAACGCTCAAGAATTACAGTTTTGCATATAAATACATTACAGTTATAAATGCTAGTTAAAAAATGATGTTTGAATAGTTTCTTTAAAAATTAATTTTCATCAGTATAATAAGAACTGAATTTTCACGTAGATGCATATTAATGTAATTCCAAAGAGTTATAGTACTATTTGTCGGGATGAATAACGGTAATGATAGGAAATATAAATGTATAATTAATATTTATGTATACAAAGTTCAAATGCAAATTACTGCGATAGTTTTAATATCATATTTTAAGAACACTTTGTTTTGCTTAATAATTTTATTTGCTAAAAGTTACGTTCCTAAATTGATAAATTCATACAATGTTATTCAAAAATGTTAATAAAACGAACCGTTTCGTTTATATGCTTTACACTTGAGTTGCTTTATCGTAAGTTAATCTAATACTTTGTACAAATATAAATATCTGTAATTACAGTTATTTAGGAATAATTATCTCGTAATAACAAATGGCGAATAAATTGAAATTAAAAATGAACGAAGAGTTCATGATAGCATATTATCACAAAGGAAAAATGTCGCAAATATCCATCGGGAGCACCAGTCTAACGAAAAAACATGGCGCAGAAGGATTGTTTGAAAATAAACTATTTCGCCAAAAGTTTAGCAGGAACATGCAAATGCTTTAAAACTTAAAGCCTAAGAAAACGTAAAACCATTGTGTTGTTAAAGTCATTAGATGTTTGGAGCGTTCAACAAACGCGCTTTTAATTTTAGGAAGACTTGTGTTTCAGACAAACACGTTTAAAGCCACGCTTCGTTCACTGAAGAATTGATAAACAAATATACAATTTTTGTAAAAAATAGTTCATCTTAATAATTCCATTGTCATTTGTACGATTACTTAGCCGTGATTTCAGACTTTGTGACAGTAACACTCATGAATGTTCGTCAAACGTTCTCCAAAATCATGAGCCACGCCTGCGTGTTAAGAAGCTCACAATTTCATTAGTACCTTCCCTGCTATAATCTCATTAAACCTCCTAGCGGGAAACCTTGCAGAAACTTATTAAGACGGTCTGCGCGGGAAGCAAAATAATACTCGGATTCAACAAGTCTTCGCCGTGGCCAGGGTGAAGGGAACGAAAGTTCAGGGGCAATATTTATTCCCGCACCATCATCGTATCGTAATTACCTGAGGGAATGACCCTTCTTTGATCGTAGAGAAACTTGTTGATTCGCGAAAAGCCTTGTCTCGTCATCACTTTCAGTGACGTGTTCCGATCTATATTAGGTACAATTATTTAATTCATGATTCGTTGAGACTGTAACCCTTCGACTGTCAATCGCGGCTGCGTCAATCAATTGACCCGAATTCGAGACGGTCTGGAGTGAACACGCAAATTGTTGTTCGCACATGTATAAGTGCAGCAAAGGTCTCTGACACGACGCAGTTTTGGCTCGATGGAATTTCATTAGGGCATAACGTCCATTTTGCGCGAAATTCAATTTCGTTTGTGTTCCTGCAAAAGGACTTGATATTTCGACTGATGGGAAAAAGGGTGCGCAATATTCGATGTTAATTTGATTATGCACAAATGCAAAAGAATTGTGCGATTTGATAAGGTGAGAACAAGCTTTTACCAACTGTGGTATTACGATGAGACAATTTGAACATTTGGTACTATTGATTCACGAATTTGATATTTATAATAACTTTTAATTTGTTGTACGCAATATTTTTGAGAAGAATGTTCACTTGTGGTAGTTTGAACAATAAGTGCTTAATATGTACAAGTGTGAAATGAAAAACATAATTTGTACACAATACAAATATATTAAATTGGTTCATAAAAGGTAATTTTTGGATTTTGTTGTTGTTATGTACCTTTTGTATTCAAACATGAAAGCAGGTTTTGTGTGCGTGCATTTATGCAAATTAAAATATAATAATAGTAAATATCTACTTATAGTTGGGTTTCATAATGCTTGAAATTTCCTATAAAGTGCATTTAACTTTAATTTATATTTAGACCTTTTTAACTCATTAACCCATTTGTATCATCGTTTTAAATGAATGATGTATTTTAAAAATCTGACATGCTGAAGTGAACACTGCTCATAATAATATGTATCAGCAATAGTTTTATTGTTTCTTCTAATATAGGAATAATGTTATATGGTTATTAACATTTTTTATTTTACTTATACTTTAACAAAAATAAATAATCATTGTTTGAGGATTATTCCGTTCCATGATGCAAATGGGTTAAGTCAAAATTATCACACAATTTAAATTTTTAATTGCCAAAGTTGAAAAGAGAAAAAAAAGGAAAAAAAAACGTAGAACAAATAAGGACATTAATTTTTAACTTAAAATAAGGCCACATACTATTTTTATAGTCTAAATGTGTCTGAATGATTTATCTGATTCAGAGTTCATTGCCCCAATTACTATATTTAACAAATTTTGCTGTTCTTAACTAATTTTGTGTAAAAAATAATTAAATTAAGTCTGTTAGAAAAATGAGTTGTATGTCTATTATTGTTATATTGAATAAAGAAAAATATCATTTTTATATTTTAAAAAGCATATATTTTTGAAAGAACTATGTTCTTGGCAATAAAAATTCAATAATTTGACTAAAAATAATATTTTTTAAATTGAAACTAACAGTAACTTGGAATAAAAGAATTCAAAACTCTACACTTTACAAAACAAAAAGTAACGTGGTTTAAAAATAATAACTTTTTAACCAGTACATTAAAATTTTAACATTTCTTGTAAATATTTCTTGTTTTTTCAAAAAAAAAAATTTAAAAACAACAAAACAAATGTTAAATTATTTCCTTGCCCTTAATTTAGATTTACACTTGTAAACGCTATGCCAATTTTATAATGTGTAATCTCATTTTATTCAATTTCGAATAATAAATAAGATCACCGTGTGAAACAGCTGCTCTTAATCAACAAATTCCTGCAACAATAAGTTTCCTTCGAGTGCACGTTTATTGAACCACAATTTGACGTTTACGTATGCCAAGTAGGTATCAAAAACGTACTCTCACGATAAGCGAAACCAAAATTTAGAGCGCTGTTCGTACAATTGCTTCAAGTTCTGAGAGTACTCTGTATCTGTATAGAGACGAAGATTACAGCAACGTTGCTTCAATATTGATCCGCAGTGTGAACAAGACATTTATCGTGCACAGTACAATGTAATATTGCTTGATCAATATTAAACAAACTGACTTCGGCCAAATTGCACCTTGGACGGTGGAATCCAAAGGGCGCATTAAAATTTATTTTACAGTTGTTACGACTCTTGTAGAAGTGCGAAGAGTATTTCAATGATCGACTAATAACTCTGATATGGATGATGGCGTGTTTGCAGAACACTTTGTAAAATTTCTTGGAGCATCAATTTTTTGATACGGTTTTCCTTCAACGTTATATGAATAATTACCAGTGCATTTGCAATTAAATATAAATTCCGAAAAGTTCGAATTTTTAAAGCATACGTGCATGTAATAATAACATTACTTTATAGAATTGTATAAACTTCACTTAATTGAAATGTATGCTTAATTGTCAGTATATGTAGAATTACAAATATATCTCTATGGTACTATTAAATGATAATCAGAATATTGTGGCAACATATTTACATAAATTAAAGAATAAATTGATTTAAAAATAAATAATAATTAATTCAGCACAACTATAAATGATACTGGAGTTTCATGATTCTAATGTTTGTAATAACACATGTATAATGTAATTATTAATATATAATTACAGTAGAATGAATATTTCGAAATTGTTTAATAACGCCCGTGAGCAAAGTGTAATTTTTTCATCAATTAAAATTCACCTTTAAACTTATTTATGTAATATTATTTATCAAATATTGTCTTGCGTTATTAAAAGTGTTTGTAAAGACTTTTTTCATTTTTTGTTCATAATTACGCACTTATAAAATAAAGAGTCATAAATCTTTAAAAGTACAAATGTTAATGAATGTTATTTATTTATGAGCATTCGCAAACAAGAAGTTCAGTATTTATAAAAAGTACGTTCTATTTACAAACATTTATTTCAACCATTCACGGTCAACGCGTTTCTTTTTACAAATAAACACACGTAAATATTGGATTTATGATTAATCAAAGAAAACTGTAAATTGGTTTTGTATCGACGTTGGATTTGATGTCAGACAAGGTATCAGTTGTGTACAGTTAGATCATGTTGGGACTGATCCCGCATCAAGTCTGGTATTCACGTTTTCAGCTGGGTCTGTATTATCAACATTTTTAATTTCAACTTCCCTTAATAGAAACAAACGACGCTAAACTAATTAAAAGAATTGTACACTTATTACTAATTAATGAAATATCAGAAGAATCCAAGAAACCTTGATTACAAGTAATCATGCAAACTTTTATTCCAAGTAGTTCGAGATGAAAGTCCTCAGGCGGGTTGTCGAGCAATGAAAAACTTTGTTCATTGCTTAACCTTTAATTATCGATTGGGTTTCGGTTGTTGAGATTAACGAAGAGTTATAATAAAAAGGTTTCGATGTTGTTGAACGCGCCATCAAAATCCTTCGCTGCACCGTTCTCACTTCGTCTCGTGAACCCTTCATCGAGTAATAATTCAACTTAACCCCCTTGAATTTCCTCCCACAACTCAACCTTGGCAAAAACTGACGTGTTACAAATTGTATGTGCTCGGCCTACATAAATCATCTCCTTACCAACACTCTCGCGTTGCTTAGAATGATATGCTATGTACATTTATATAAATATTTATTATAACTATAAATAAAGGGATAATATATTTTCTCCTGCTGCATTCGTTAATGCCAGTCGTTCTTTTGTTACGTCAATTCTTGATTAAAACACTGCATTAAAATACCGTTCAATACTTAATTATGTTAATGAAAGCCACTTTAATTATATTATATAATTTAACATTTGATGTACCATTTTACATTACATATATATTGTCAGTTAATAATTTCATCCATTAGACAAATGAATGTATGTTTTATAATGAATGTAATAACTGTGTAATACAAATATAAATTCATACAACACATATTTGTGTTGAACAAATAGTTGAGAGCATTAATTTTTATATCAAACTGTTGTTAACGTAAACGCGGAAAATTTGTAAATGAAATAATACTTTTTAACAGCATAGCATAAGTAATTACAAAATTATGCTCCCCGCTCCAAAGAAAAAAAAAGTATAAAAAATAAAAGTTAAAGGTGTAATAATTTTTCTTACCCAAAAAATGGCGAGAAAATATAATTTTTTAAAAGTTCATTTAGAATCTAGGAATAAGTGAGACAAATTTTTGTGCACTATTCGTAGGATAATGATAAAAATACGAAGAAAAAAAGAACGCTTTTATGAATGTATTTAAAATTGCAATTTGTGATTGTTTGTTTATGGCGGTTTTATTTAATTATTTCTGAAATAACAAATAAATTTGTTGATTAAAAAATAAACATTTAGTTTTTTAAAAAAACATACATTCATTTATTTTGTTTAATTTTTAGTCACATAAATTTTAAATAAATGTAAATTCCACTTTTTAATGAAGACTCAACTTACATTTACGTTGACCTCAAAATTTTATTTTCAAATTTTAATTATAGCATATATTCCAGTGTATAAATTAAGAAACGTTATATACTAATAACTTATAACTTGTAACGTATTCCACGAAAACTTTGATAATAGCAGAAGGTACATCAGTTTTTGGCTAATAAAAATAAAATATATATAAATTACATTTCATTATTTCAAGTTTAAAACAATGAATTAAACTACAGTGTAACATATGCATATACATTGGGTACAAAAATTCTTACTTTTATTTCATCATAACAACTTTTATAGAATAGCTTGAAACTTTTGATATGTAATTTATCGCAGTTGTGATATGAAAATTAACACTCAGTTTATTATTGTTATAATTAGTTATAATTAAAAGTAAATTATTACTTTACTGATATAGAAAAATAAAACGATATTTTTACTCAGTTTATTATTGTTATAATTAGTTATAATTAAAAGTAAATTATTACTTTACGGATATAGAAAAATAAAACGATATTTTTACATTTTTTTCAAAATATGCATGTTCAACTTAACAAGATTGTAGAAAATATTTTTTCGCATTTTTATTGAGCGAACAGATGGCATTCAAAGTACAAATTCTCGTATATTTAAATAAGCTGAATTACATTAATTATTCTGTACTTATTTCATTATTTATAAATATATGAACTCGTGTCTAAATTAATAAAATAAGAGAACAATAAAATATGAAAAATAAAAAAAAATGAAATTCAAAACATAACACA
Source organism: Axea sp. ZL-2020 (assembly GCA_022817665.1). NCBI lineage: Eukaryota > Metazoa > Arthropoda > Insecta > Hymenoptera > Scelionidae > Axea > Axea sp. ZL-2020. The sequence goes on from JABFOX010000253.1 coordinate 9,236, forward strand.
TGTTATAAATAGTATCGAATAATAGTATTATACATATTCTATATACATAATTAACTGTTTCTCTAACTGATTGTTATGAAATTATTAGTACTGCATTTCGATCGATAATTATTGGTAGAAAACGTTTTTGATTTCGGTGTTTAAACAGAAATTATAAAATTCAACTGACACAATAGATTAGAGCATTCAATAATATTATCTTATAATTTACAAATATATTTAATTTCGGGAGATTTTCGCATTGATCCAAGAGAATAGTTATAAAAGAAATTTTAAACTATTAAAAACACAATAATAAACATCGTTTTAAACAACCAATTCAAAAAATAAATAATTATGTATAACTTCAACTATACTGTATGGTCAATTTTTTTTTATATGTTGTCTTGAAATAACTAAGTTTTCTGAATTTTTCCGTAAAGATACGGAGCATCATAAAATCATCTTGTGCTAAACGGTTTATAAATGGGCTTGCGCAATTGTTTTATGCTATTTAGAAATATTTCTTGAGGTCAAGTTCTTATATATTATATATATATATATATACAGATTAAAATATTCAATATTCAATAGGGGAATATTTCATATTCCTTGATCAGACAAAAAAAAAAGTATATTTATGTTTCTTTCAAAAGATATTTCTTTAATAATGTCTTTCATGCTTTGTTTCAGGTGATTCTATGAGACTGTTTATTATTAGTGTTTTGCACGCAGATTTCTTCTTAAAGTACACACTAATCTTCATTTGTATCCGCGATCTTAACTGATTTATTCACTGAACAATATTTGTATAAATATTTTGTTGTTTGAGTAATTAAGCAGAAGAATTCTCACTTTCTTAAACTTTTTTTATATTTAAAGAAATGTTTAACGTTACCCTGTTTTCCGGGCATCTCGATTAGAACATGGTTTTATATTTGTCCCAATAAATCCGATTACTTTGTCATTTTTGCCACACTTTAAAGCTTTTTTAAATTTTCTTTACGTTGTTTATACATATTTTTGCGAAACGTTTGTACAATTTTTTAAAAGTTTTTTTTCATGTATGCGTTTTAAACTATACTTAAACGCATTTATGAAATGAGGTCTTTTATCTTATTTTTCTTATCATCATTGCATGTGTGTTGTATATACCATTTTAGCAGAAACATGGCATACTCATTTCTAGATTGTAATCTATATTACTTGTGTTAAAAATTATTAGATTTTGTATAAATTTTGATAGGTAACTAATCTCATCATTGCTTCAACATTTAGTATTTTTTTTCTGACCACTCGTTTTTGTGAATATTTACGGAATGTATAATATAATTTGTACATATTAAAATTAATTAAGACTTCAATTATTGACCTATAAATTTTTATTTACCTAATAACTATCCCAAAGTATGATAAAAGCAATGTTTTAATATCTATGAATATGTATTTTAATAAGTAAGCATTAATCAACTTACTGAAATTTTATGTTACGAAACATTTATAAAAATTCCTCAGACATACTTTGCTTCATTCATAATAACATTTCTCTTCAACAAATGACGAAATATTTGTCCGACGGTTTTTCATACACCTGTATGCTATCTGATATTTATAATATATCCTCATAACATTTTCATTACAAAGCAAATGATTTTTTTATTTTTAATACAGTTCTGCTTAATGTGATATTTCTGCAATAGAAATGTTAATCACTTTGTAATTTCATATCTTCTGTACATCTTTAGTATAATTCGCCCTGATTGGCATAATTGTAATTAAGCTATAAATTTATACGAAGTACCGATAAAGCAAACAAACTAATGTTCGTAATGGAGAATCGAGCAACAGAAAACGCATTATGGTTATTTATATGATCAAATCACCAATTTGAATCCGCAAAACACCCAAATTCTATCTTTTTCTTTTTCGAAACAAATAATTAACATTCATAGTTCTTGAAAGTTCGAATTGCTGCCGAACAATTTAATGAATCATCGTCGGCGTTTTTGAATAAAAATTATTTTGACAGCGGCATGCAGCAGCATCGATCGTCCACGAGGCAGTTGTAATTTCCCGTGAAAATGCAATATCTGGAACTGTAATTCTAGTTTTTCATTCGTTGTTAAAACTCTCGTATATAACAAAAACGCACCCCGACAACTAATAGCAAATGAGCATTTTTGTCTACACCACTGAAACGTTATCCAGCTCGTATAAGTGATATTTAAAGCAACAAATTGCGTTCTTTAATCGCATTGTCTTGAACGATGTACTCGGTTTTCGGATTCATCGCCGCCAACGTAGAAATTGTTTTCAAATTTGCGAATTGGTTTTCGTTCAATTCGAAAACCGAAAGAAATATTTTCTGTCATTAATCTCGTGTTGGTTGTTTTCGATCAGTTCTTTTTTCATCGATCACCCATAAAAATGTTTCAGATCTGGAGATCACTTTTTCCGGCGTCATTTGTTAGCGGAGAAGTCTCCAATTGCTGGAAAACAGTCCTCTTGTCGAGTTACGACACAAGCGGAGATTATTGACAGCTACACGGAGGAATTTCAAGACCGCGGAATACGACCTACTAATTGGACCAAAGAATGAATTCTCGCACAAGATTTCAGTGCACCTAATTCGATGTTTGATTTATTATTGATTAATTCAGGTATAACGAACTTGTCGATCGAAGTTTGTGATTGCGTGGCAAATGCACGGTCTTTATGCGCACGCAACATGAAATGATTATTACAGTGCGACATTTTGCCGTTGAAATGTCTCTGTCGAATAGTTGATAGCAGTGTTTTATCTCACGCGATGAACGTCGCTCTTCTTGCTGTAATCGTTAATGTTCACGCACACGCATTCCCACAGTGCGATAATGCATCGCGTGTTCAAATCCGCCCGAAATGAACCAAAGATAGGTCGAAGAAAGATATTTGCATCTAGCATGAGATGCTCGATGGGTCCACGGTTTAATGAATACCAGGCGCCATTTGCCGAGTCCTACTGTCGCTATTTGTTTCCACTTCCTTTATTCCAATCTCGCGCTGTTCAATTACGTCTCATTGTTTTACATAGCTTTTTAACAGACGGTTTTGTGTTATTGCATTGAGAAAAATGTTTGGTGTAATTTGTTAAAGTTTACTATACGGTTGGTTGAATACAGAAGAAGGTACAGTTTTGTCGAACAAACCAATCTAATCAGTACCTTTAATCCCTGATATTAGTTATCGATGATTAAACATTTTGAATATCTATTCATTATAATGATATGACTGTTGATTAAAGACGAATGCATTGATGAAATAAAATTATTAAAAATTAATAAGTTTGAAATGCAATATTGTGATGGAGGAAAACGAGTTGCAAACTTGTTTAAAATTGCGTTAGAACAATTACTTAAGAATTGACAATGGTGCATTTCAGTGGATTAATAATAAACTAATATTGACAAAATGTTATGGGATTTTTCATCATTCATATAAATATAAATAATACGTTATTCAGAATAATGTGAATCTTATTATGGGGAAAATACTAATTAAAGTAAACAAAATAATACTATATATACAAATGATATATAATATTCGTATGTTGAACAATGACACGAATGAATATGTATATAATAATAATTATTATATAACTTATTCATATGCCATTCACTCCTGTCATTGCTCAACATACAGATATTGTATACCATTTTATATAGAATGTTATATATATTAGTTCATGTAATTAAAAAAAGTCTTTTCACTAAATACAATGGAGAACAAAATAAGCAATGAATGAAAAAAAGTCTATGGTAATATAATTTCAGGACAAATAACTTTAGTAGATAAATCTAAGGTTCTAAATAAATATAAAATCCTAATATAAAATGAGTATCACATGAGTAATAATGTGATTACTTAATAATACACGCACAAGTGAGTTTATCATTCTCATTTGATCGTAACGACTTCAGTCGTAATACAATCAATTGTACCTGAAGGACAAAACATCATAAACCACTATCTTTTTAACAACGTTACCGGGAAGTTAATTTCTTAGTTGTAAACATCTGTTTAATATTAAATCAATGTTTTTATCGTTACAGAAATACTTCATGCTGGAATATCTGTAAAATTAACAATAAATAAATATTCAAAAATGTATTAAATAAAGTCCAAACAAACATAAAACAATGTAACATTTTTTTATTTAGTTAACAATAAACTAACATGCCAGTTATAGACAAAGGTGCGTCACGTGTTAAATAAATAATTTTACTTAATATTAGAGATGAAAAAATATTACATTTTTCTTACATTAATACTAAACGATAATTTTAACGTTGTAAGAGTATTTTTTATTATTATTAATTATTCAATTTATTATATTTGATTGTATTCAAAAAGTTATTCATGCTTATACAATAAATCTAATTTTGTATTAGATATTCGTAGTCAAACAATTATAATACTTAAAGATATAGTATTAACAAAAAAAAATATTATGTGAATAAATATATTTTAACACCCTTTATGGTTCTATTTATCTTTTCATCAATCCCTTTTAAACCCGTTTTATCAATCCTTTTGTTTCTATGCTTTACACCATTTCCTATTTCAACCTCTATCCTTTTTAACTCTCATATACAGCTGTTTTGTACCACATCCTTTACCGGCTGAATCTTCACCACCCCTAACGTTACTTCCTTTATACCACCCCCTTTATATTATTCCTTTTTAACACTTCTTTAATATCAGTCGATTTTTATCGCCCTCTTTTTTATCACCCTTCCCTCTTTTATCAGCAATCCTCTTTCATCATGTCTTTTGATTAATTTTAGCATCCATGAAAGTCATCCCTTTCAGCATTAAGATTTCGATAAAAATAAAAATGAAAGGAATTATTTTATGATTTACATAAAACATATCGTATTTCTCACTGATCAGTTTTGCTTCCATTTAACTTGTTCTATAAACTTTCCTTACGACACATTTCTTCAACCTAAAAACGTGTTATTACCTATCATTGATCTCTTATTACGTTATATATTTACGAAAACACGTGTCATAAAAGCATTTCTACTGGTCTTTATTCTCACTTCCCTTATTCCCTTTATTTAAGGATTACTTCATTTCTGCTAAAGAATTCTTATAAGAAGTTAAAAAGTATTAACATCAGTCATCACACTAAAGGCATGACGGTATATATTACAAAACGTCTTGACACTGCGGTTGTGTTTTCCTCATTTATTATGAATTTTTAAATTAATGATGCAAGAAACAACATTAAAAAATATTGCGAATTCAAGAAAATATTTTGGTACTGAAATATGTTATTTGGAATTAATTTTTGGCCGAAAATCCAAGATTTGGCTAATCAGGTCGCACTCGTGACCTGTGATCTACACGCATAAAGAAAATACTTTCGAAGCCATTAATGTATATTGAATAATCTATAATATGGAATGCAAATGAAACATTGTATAATTTATTAATATAATACACTGATAAGAATGTATCAGGCTGAAATAATTATTTCGCTAATAACGCACGATATCTTATAATGTTTTAGAATTATCGCATGGATATTCGGTGGATAACAGATATTGTGATGATATACTAAAAATATGACATGCAGGACATTATTGTTCGTCAGATTAGCACATTAATCGTTGTATGATATCATAGTTATTAAATAATTTGTATAATGATTATAATTCAAAATATTAAGAAACTAAATAATTTAAATTACCTCGTACGACTTAATATTCTCGAAGAATTTTTATCTTGTACATTCAACTATTTCGTAATGTAACAATATAAATAATATTTCTATGAAATGTAATTTTATAATAACTACGTGTATTATTACAATATTTCCGTGCATTGTATTACTAATCGTGACTTATGTATATATTGTATGTATAATATACATTTTTCAGTTGTATCATTTACATATTGTTTTGTGGTAGGTTGTTTTATTTTACATTATTTTTTCCAGGTTATTCGTGGAACCATATCAGATCTGACATATGCTCTATGGTTCAAAATTGACATCTCAAATCAAATATCAGATCTGAGAGAAAATATGATATTCAATCTCATACCAAAATTTCAAATGAAACGTAAATAAAATATATATTCTAAAACATCTTATGTATATTCAAATATAATTTGCATTACATCTGATGTTTTATCCTATATTAATTCATATATATCATTTTGATGCCAGTTCTTATGTCAGGTGTAGATCCATAGTAGTAGACACGAAAATATATTTTCTGTAAAATGTATTTTACGAATGCCATATAAATATCATGTACTTTTACTGAATTAAAGGGAATTTACTTGAAACAGTATATATCTTATTGGCACTAAAGATAATATTTAATAGAAATAATTTTAATAATAATAATAATAGTTATTGTTGTTATTATTATTATTATTATTATTATTATTATTATCACTATTATTATTCAGAACCATATCTTATGTTATAATGCCTAAAATGCCAAATCCAAAACTTCATTTTAAAAATTATACTAACAATTCTACTTTAATAATAATGAAGTTTTTAAATTAATATGTATAGCACAACTAGATTTGGTGATAAGAAAAGTAAATTTCATGATACCAGTTACCAATAAAATCAATAATTTTAATTAAAAAAGTATATACTCTAATATTATAATTTTTTTCATAACAGTTAATATATTATTCGTTCCATTTTTAAATTATAATAATTTTTAATAAAATTGCACTGCCATTTGCATTTGTGAGTTGGTTTCATTTTAAAATATTTTTATAAAACTGTGGACACATAAGCTCCGACGCAGTAATCAGATTTTAATCTTTTTATTGAATTAGTTCATATTGAATAAATCTCTATCAAATTATAAATTTAATATTAATTTGCATTAAAATGATAAAAATTGTAATGCAATACAATTTAATATAATGGTGCATTATGTATCTCCATTCTGTTTTATATTACTTGAATATATTGATTGTGTATAAACCATTTTTATACTATATAACTATAATTTAAAATTTATCAAACTTGACTCACGGCTAAGAAAACTAATTCAACTAACTACTTGTCATAATTTTGCTTCTACATTAGAAATATGAGCATATTATTCCACTTCCATGTATTAAACAAGAATGACAATTTATTAATTTGTATTCCACTATAACGATATATCGAAAATGTAATTACAATAACTAATTTGTAAATAATAAAACAGTTGTAACGCAATTGAAGTATTCAAATTTATGCATAACTGCATGAGCATTACTAGAATACCTCAAGAAAATCAATATGTCACTTTTGAACATTCATTTGCATTATTGAATTACGAATTAATTTCGTTAAAATTGTGTACGATCGATCAATGTTCCGTGATAGTAATTGTAGTTATTAAAAATTCTAACGTATTATTTATAATTAGGCTAGAAAATGTAACGATTCAGGAAAAGTAAGCTACAGTTTAACTTTGATTGATATTCATTGAATTCATTTGTTTACAGGAAACAATATATTTTACCGTGATACATCGTTTCAGTTGGAAATTTTTAAATAAATTGTAGCATTTGAAGCATGAATTACAAAGGTGCTTATGAAAAAAATTAAACCTATAAGAAATAAATAATACAATTTTTATTAATAAAATGAAAAATATCGTCTTTTTTTTATAACTTAAATATAATATGTTCGTTTTTAATAATACGTTGTAAAAATAAACGATAATTTAACAGGCTCAAAAAATTCTACATGTTTCAAAAAAATTTATTCATTCAATTTTTCAACGCTTTGGATCTGTTTGTTCCTTTCTCAAGAAATGTAATAATACTTGACAGAAATATAATTAAAACAAATTTTAATCTAAGAAATCATATAAAAGAATAACTTGTCTGTACAAAGAAATCAAACAATTATTGTTGGGAAAATAAGTAAACGAACAATTTTTAATTAAAATAATAGATTGTAGATATCGCTGAGTTTAATAAAGTCACTTTGTTCATTGATGGTCGAAGTTGTAGTTTTAATACGAAACATTTCTGACAAGTTACGATCATGTAAATAATTTATGGTACTTCTTTTATATAATTGAAACAATTTAATGAGTGAAAACCTTCATTTATAATTCCAATCTGAAAATCTGGAAACAAACAAGGAATAACTGGATTATAGACCTATTTTTATATTGAGCATAATCCCGAAACTTTTTGAGTCATTGACAAAAGAAGAAATTAGTAATATGTTATCACTCTATACACCAGTAAGACAGTTTGGTCTTATTGTCGAATGCATGTCGATTCCAATTTAAGCTATTATAGTAATTATATATTTAAATTCTTAACAAATAAAACTCAAGTCTATATTATTTAGTGAACACTTTAACTTATTGATTAGCCATGTTATCTTATTGCACTAAAGATTTATTATATCTATAAAGATAATCTACAAAGACTTATAGTCTATTTATGACTCATAATTACAATATTATATGAAACACATTTCTGTCATACACGTCTAAATCCTCTTTACATAGGATTTTTAACTATATTAATAAATTAAATATATTAATAATATTTAAATAACTTAATTGAATTTTTAAATATTCTTATATATGCCTAATTAATGAATAATCTGTAATAATGATTTTTCTTTTATTCAATATTTATAACGTTGCATCTCTAATACATTCAAATATATCGTTTCTTTTGTTTAATTTATTATTTTTATTATATTTGTATTATGAATTGTTGTTAATTATAGTCATCGAATCAATCGAACCAATGGTTCGATGTTATTTGTAATTTCCTATTATATATATATATATATGATAGGACATATAATTCCGTTTGTTTATTTTACATAAATAAATAACTAATTTTTTTACGTGATGTATTATTACACTCTTTGAGAACAAATCGAACAAATCTTTATATAAAAAAATGAATACAATTTCAAATAATTAATGATTTTTCAGTATGATAAATTGTCTTTATTAAAATTAAATTAAACATTATTAGATTCTTTATTATACTTAATATGTGAAAATTTAGTTGTGAATATATTCTCGTTAATTTAGAAGTCTTAAAAATAAGATTTGAAGATACCGAAGACATTTTAACATGCAAAATCATCTTTAAATAAAGATTTAGAATAAGTTAATTAAGTCTTGTAATTTCACTTTTAATGGCGTATAAATATGTTAATATAACACTATATTTTCATTATCATTAACAATCAATTTTCGTTTTTTTATTTTGAATTTAAAAAATAAAATATAACACTAAAATTTAACATTATTTTCAAATTTGTAATTTATTATTTATTATTAAAGTATCACTTCGATAAGTATTTTTAATGTTTCATAACTAAATTAAGTTAATATTTTAATAAAAGATTGCGTAACATTGCACAATGCTTTTGAAACAAAATGTAATATATTTATAACATTTATATTGAATCCTTTTTAATCGCATTACGGGAATCAGTTAAATATTCAAACAAATTAATAGTTTTAAAATTGAATGTATAGTAATTCTATATTCG
>JABFOX010000254.1:0-18745 GCA_022817665.1 Axea sp. ZL-2020
ATACAAATGAAGAAAAATGTTTAACACTCATATCCCACCCATCAATTGAACGACAAACGAACAAAAAGAAAAATGCAAAAAGTAATTATCAATTCACTAAAATGTTTACGAATCCATCGTAACTGTAGACAAAGATATTGATAAGTACAATTGTGCGCGGGCGCACGCACTCCCCGATTCTTAAATTATTCAGAAGAGATACCCCGGTAAAAGGTAACAAACAGTAGCGCACATTTCTCATTTCCCTTCTTCCGTCGAAGAAAGTCCACCTGACACACAAGTATAGGTTCTTTCTTACTTCGCAATAACGTTTGCGCGAAGTTACCGCGTTTACGTTGGTCCACGTTGGGTCGCGATCCATAAGTAGGGAGCTATAGGTCTTGGAAGGGGTACTAGAGACTGTACTTATATTACTATTATTTTATAGTTGTATAAAAAAAGGTGATAAACGTGCGAGTACCTAACGAGACACCGCACTGTTCCGTGGACGTAAAGGGCACCTGTACTCTTCCTATTTTCGATTTGTTTTCTTTTTAATATTCGTGGAGTTATGAATTTACCGATCATACACAAGAGCCAAGCGTTCAGGAGTCAACCCCGGGGGAATTACCGCATTTCCCTGTTGATCTGAGGGTGTTGTATTATGACCGACTTGATGATATCGGATGTAACGCCGGTTCTTTTCGTAAAAGTACAAGAAGTTGAGTTCGCTTTTGCCTGGAATAGTGAAATCATCGAATATCTTTTGTAGGATACACAATTCATGTTTCAGCAGCTCGTTGCTTGAAGGGTTACAGAAGACTGTTTTTTGTTTGTTTGTTTTTATTTGCATACGTTGGAAATAAATAATCCAAGGTAAGATGGCATGCTTTAACTTTTTATAGAGACAGGTTTTTAGCGGAGTTGAATTAACTCTGCATCAGAGACATTTTTGTAGAAATATATGCCCTATTAAAAAAACTAATGATCATTTTAATATCAGATCTAACATAAAATCTATCAGTTTTGAAACAGAAATAGCGATTTGTTAATTATCATAAATTTGATAATATATACTTTTTTTACGTGGAGAAAAATAATGTGTTGGATTAAATTTGAAAGACACAATGAATATATATTACACAGGGCACTGGTATGTAAATATTGGAGGAAAAAGTTATATCCTTTTTTGTTTCTGATGTATGTATATCGGTGTCCTTCACATACAATGTACATATATTGTTAACATTGTTCGCAATAATGATACGACACATTATTTTTTCTGTATTATACAATATTTTAAAGAATGTAGTTTTATATTTAAATTTCAACTCTCATTGCATTTCGAATATAGATACAATGTTGCAAATTACACTAAATTATTTAACTGTCATAAAATTACTGCACTTTTAATTGAAAATAATTAACGATTTTGTACAATTTACGTTGTTCTATTATAGTTTATTCTGTATAATTTATAAATTTTTATTAATTTATAGATATTTTATTAAGTAAGGAATGACCCAATCTTTATTTACACAAATCATTTAAAATATTACACATATTTAGACAATTGTAATATTTGAAATGAATTATAAAATCATTTGCGAAACTTAAATGGCACGTTATAACAAAGAAATGAGGACTAATAATAACAATTATTATAATGAAGTTTAGTAACAGTAATCATTAAATTTATTATTAAATGTAGGCAAATTCTATAAAACGTCAGTCGTAATAAAGCACGTTCATTCGTCTTTTATAAATGTGTTTATAAGACATGGGAAAAATTGTTTACAAAACTTTGAATACAAAACGTTTTTGTGCTGCCATACATCTTTTGTAAAGTTTGTACAATTTCTATAAAGTTTTATTTATGTAACAATTATATAAATTTTGTTTATCAGCGAATAGAATATAACGAAATAACAATAATGTTTTGCTGAATTTATGAAAATTATTTAATTTGTGTAACAAATTTATAAATACTTAAATTACTTCATATACTAAAGTATGAATGAAAGCAGTTCATACTTCATTAACGACTGCGCCACCCGTCGCGAGCAGCGAGCGATCGTTTTTAAGCATAAAAACATTCGCAAAGTGTCGCAACTCCGTTATTTTTATGTTTCATTAACTTGAATACAAACGGGCGTGAGGACTTTCCACAAATAAATGTTGGATTATCCTGCGATTACTATGATTATTATTATTAATATACATTAGAGTAAAAATTATGAAATAATGTTATCTGACAAAAATCAACAGAAATTTAATAAATCATGATCGTAAAAATAAGATTTTAACTTTAATTTGTTATAAAATAATTATAAACGAACAATTTATCTTTTGATTGTAATAAAATAAAATAATAATTGTTTTAACTTCATCCACGTAATAAGTTTGACAGTATATAATTTTTTTTTCAAATGTTCAGATTTTAAATAATGTTACAAGATTCTACAAAAACCTGTAGAAATGTGCAAATTAAAATTGTTAATTTAGTTTGATGTAATGCTACAAATATTGCAAACATTTTGTTAATTTTGTTATTTTTAAATTATGATAAAATAGTTTTATTTGTTTAATGATTCTATTTCTAATACATTTTTTATTATTTTCATGATCAAATTAATTTTTCCGTAATCTAACAAACTGTTACAATTAACCTTTGAAGAATTTTTGAAACATTTGTAAACTTTTTCTTATATTACAATCTTACTTCCTAATAATCGATAATGTATTCACTAGAGTTTATGAATGTGATCTCAATGTAGAACAGGCAGATATTGAATTAAAATGACGTTCATGAATATAAATTATATTTAGAATTCACCGTATACATCATCCCATCGTTATGGACACTATAAAAATATGATCCACGATCTAACAATATGATCCCCGAAGCAAAATTCCGACGCACAAAATATAATTCAAATTTTTACAGATTTCGATAAATATATGGTTCTTTTTATAAATAGGTGCAAATATAAGAATTGTATTAAATATTAAAATGATGATTTCAATAAAAAGCATACATAAGATTAATAAATAAAAAAATGTGATAAAAAAATTAACTAATAGCTTTAGAATTCAAGAAATATTAAAAGCTTGCTAAAAGTGAAGTTGAAAAATAAAACTGATAGACAATTAAAATGTGTCAAACTGAGTGGCACTTTTCTTAGGTTATTTCAGATTTCTTGTAGACTTCTTTCAAACTTTACCTATACTTTTCCAACTGTTATAGACTTTTTGTAACTTATTTTTCGTCTATGTTTACTAAGATAAAAAATTGTGCACTAAAATTCTAATCGTTAAACTTTAAAATATTATAAAAATTAATTGATTCAGCCAAACTAATTAATTAAATATAACGACAATTTAAATCTTTATCAGTTGTAATGATGTAACTTATTTTTAATATTTCTACGTGTAAGTTTATTATTTTATGTTTTTGTAACTCCAAGAGAACAGTACGACAACGAAGGGTTTCGAATAAACTTTATAAAAACCAATTATATTACCAAAAGATGTAAGTTTTCTAAGATGTATATAAAGTTTAAACATTATCATTGTTTTCACATAATTTTCATAAAAAAATTATTAGTTGAAGAATATAATATTTATTGGAGATTTTGAAATACAAAAATACTGAATAAGTATAAGAATAAGCCAAAAAACTTGTTTCGTTTTTTTGTCCTTAGAAATTATTTCAATGTAAAAATCAAAATTACAGACATTTATTAGACAAAATTTTGAACTGACAAAATAGAACAAAAGAATTAAAGTGATCCAAACAAAATTACACTAGATTTATAAAAATCTGATAAATTATATATTTATAGAAATACACATGGTATTTTAAATGTGAAAATCGTAATTAAAAAATGTTCGAAGATTTGTCTAAAATTTGTCTCATCTTTATTAAAATACAATGTACAATATGTAAAATCATCTAAGAAAAAGCAATCATTATTTTTATAATTGTTTAAACTTTTGTAAACTTGTGCAATAATTTCTTTCTATAAAAAATATTATATGATTAAAAATCCACAACTGTACATTTATTGCAAAAGCAGTTCAACAAATATTTTATATCATTTATTTGCCAATGACTTGCTATATTGACTAAATTTTAATTTTTTGTCATGTTTATTTAATTGTATAAACACTTGTTCGTTACGTAAATATCAGTTTTAATAGGATATGTCATTCTCAAGAAACGGAAATCAATAGAAAGAAAAACGTTTTAATTGAAAATATGTTCTCAATACGATTTAAATATTTGACTATCATGTAAAATCTAAACTTTATTTGCTCTTTAGAAAGTTATACAATTTATTGTCAATTATTGTTATTAATTTTTTTATTATTGCACTTTATAAAATGTTATTTTTATCAATTTACAATGCAATATTAAACCGAATAGGAATATGTTTTTTTCAATTGATTTTTATTGTAAATGTGTAATACGTTCCAATTTCACAAAAAAATTAATTGTAAAAATTACAATCCATTTGTATTACTTTATACAATAAATGTACAATAAAATTCAATAATGAACAATATAAATCAATTGATCGTTATAAATTGGATTAAAATTCTGTTACGATTCATGAGATATTGATAAAAGTTCAATGATTTTTAATTAATAGTCAAATATAATTGTAATACAGATAACTAAAATGTCTACTGAAATTATAATTTATTATATTTTAATACATTATTTGCTTTTATTAAAATATAATATTATCTTATAATGTTAAAAAATCAGTCAAATGAAATTGATAATTAAATTATATTAAATCTTAAGGAAGTAATTATTATTAAAAAATAACTATTTCTTCCATTAAAATATTCTAATTTAATAGTTATTTAATAGTACACTGTTTCATAAATCATTATTAATCACAAAATTATAAATAAATGATTAATTACTATGTTAAACTTTACCATAATATATGAATTTTTGATTTTTATCAGTTTAAAAATCAATTAAATTAATAAAGAAAAATGCGGTGTTAAAATTGTTTTTAATTTACATTATCATTTAAAATGAATGAGATAATAAATATATATGTAATTACGTAGTTATTGATATTATTTATACATAAGTGCTATAACTTGATATTTTATTGCATATTTAACTTAGTTTCACTATTAAATTGAGGTTCTTTCATTGAATAAATATCCATTTTATAGATAGATTTCTTTTATTTGAAAAAAAACAAACATTTTTTTGATGTTTATGTACACATATACATTAATAATAAATGGTATAAAACAATATTTTATAACTTCATGTACCACAAATTTCAATATAATATTACATTTTAATCAATTTAAGTTGGATTATTATTTGAAATATTATATTTTCTTTTATTTTCTCCGTTTTTCTTTACACCGTCCTTTTATAAATTTGAAAATATTCTTCAAAATAATTTTTACCTCCTTTATACTACAATTTTTATCATAAATATATAAAAATATTGTGTCCCACTCAAATTTATTATTTCGCATTTAATACTTTGTTATTTATTTATTGATCGATTGTTATAAAATTATTTCTCTTACATGAAAATTGTATTTGTTAAAAAGTTTACAAATATGTATTTTATTTAAACAAATAATTCATCAAATGACAAAAACACAGTTTATATTTTCGCTTAAGTTATTGATTACTAATCAATAATTAAAACTTTTCTGGACAGTAATTTTACTACTTGATTAAATTTCACCGTTTACAAAAATATCCAAAAATATAATTTTTTATTAAATAATATTTTTAAGAATTTATTTTCAATTTAATAAATTCGTATAGATAAATATTTAATGTATACATAAAGTTAGTCAAATGAAGATACATCATTTTTTTTTTAATATATCTATTTGAAACAACATAAAAATCTAATTAAAAATACTGTCCACCCACTTGCGTTTGTATTTTCGAAATGAAGATTCAAATTATTTTGATTTATGTTAGAAGGTAAAGAGCGTAGAAAAATAATAAAACATTTCCAATGTCCTATTATCATATATTTCACTATTAATTTTATCTTAAAAAAGCATTAACAAATACACAACAAAAAATGCAAAAGTATCACGACATGTACTAATGCGATGTATTAATATATATTCCGAATCCACTTGCGCGATATCTCGTTTACAAAATGTTATACGTAAATATCGAGCAATACATAGTAAGTTACATGTACATAGCATGCTCACGAAGTACGTCTTACTAAATAATGAATTTTTCAGTATAAAATTAACGTCAAAACATACTTTTACATAAGAAATATTCAAAGTTTTGTTAAACGTTTATCATATTATATACATAGGCAGCGTTATATCAGAGTTAATATTAAAAACTTCAAAAGTATCCTTTCGTTGAGACATAAATCGTATTTATTACTTTGTTCATTTCTAAAATAAAAACCACAACCTTCATTTATCAAATGTAAACTGTTAATTAAAAATCTGTCAAAACGTGCAACAGAAGTTCATGGAACGTCCGTTGCATGTTATGAACATTCATTTGACAAATTTATATTTTACTCCCATTGACTGTAATTTTTCCCTCATTCGCATGTGTTACAAGCTTTTTAAAATGCCAAATTAAAGTTTAATGGATGTCTTTTAAACCTTTGTTTAATGGGTTGGCAACTGTGTATTCAATGCGATGAACAATATCATTACAACTCAGTTTCTAAATTATTACAACTCTGATTCATTAAGTTTATCAAATAAACAAATTAATAATTTTTTAATTATGGCTTTAAGTTTAATATTTAACTCTACAATTTAACCAATTTTAGTTGTGCTTATACGTAACTATTTTTATTATCTCGAATTAACGTTTCAACATTTATCTGTTTAGATGATAAAAGGAAAGCAGCAGGGCTTGGTCGCTGACCTCATGCCCAACATAAGACTTATGCAATTCACTGGTCATTTTATGTTTAATTACTACAACGATGGCATGAAAATGATGCATATGATCTTTTGCTGTGTAAGTTCAATTGTGTTTCGCAAGCAAATAAACATACATAAAAATAAACGATTCAACGGCTTATAAGTCAACTGTATATATAATTTTTTTTTTTCGAGCTTTTCTTTAACTTGCCAAAAATAATTCTTCAAAATTAGCCTGTTGGTACGTTTTTGAACAAACGTCCCAGCGGAGTTCAACAGATGTTTACTCGTCGCGCTAACGAATCACGCAAAGCAGTTTCCGCAAATTTGATATCATTTTCCGTTTCATTTCAGGTCAATCTGGTTCTAATTTTAGTCCAATTCAGCTTCTGTGCCGTAAACCTGGTGTTCGACAAGGACGACGTCGACGAACTCACGGCGAACACCATTACGATGTTGTTTTTCACGCACAGCGTCGTGAAAATCGTCTACTTCGCAGTGCGAAGTAAACTATTCTACCGTACCCTCGCGATTTGGAACAATCCTAACAGCCACCCGCTCTTCGCCGAAAGCAACGCGAGGTTCCAAGCCATCGCCGTCACCAAGATGCGACGCTTGTTGTTCCGCGTTGTCGCGGCGGCGATTCTATCCATCCTCTCGTGGACAGGAATCACTTGTGGCGGCGACTCCGTCAAAATGCTTCACGATTCCGAAACCAACTCCACTGTTTTCGTGGAGGTACGTTCCCCCACGTGTGTTTCATCATTTTTCAGGCCAACAATTTCATATTTATACCATTCGACAAACGCGACAAATTATAACGATTGCGAGGATTACTGTGCACCATATTGTTCGTTTGCAGCTATTGAAAATTACGTCTGGTGTTGCAGATTCCAAGATTGATGCTGAAATCTTACTACCCGTACGACGCGAGCTCCTTCGTGGCCTACGTGATGACGTTCATTTACCAGTTCTACTGGTTATCGATGACCATGATAGACGCAAACTCTCTTGACGTGCTGTTCTGTTCTTGGCTACTTTTTGCCTGTGAACAACTGCAGCATCTGAAACACATTTTGAAGCCATTGATGGAGCTCAGCGCAACATTGGACACGGTGGTGCCCAACAGCGGTGAATTATTTAAGGTTCGTCGTTATTAATGACGACAAATTAACTTTGCTCGACCCACGACTATAGGCACCGAAACAATTAAATGTAACTTTAATGTTCCATTGACGTTATTTTCGAACACTGTTGCACTTCTCGTCGATACCGCTGACGATTGAATAAATGTTGCACGCGTGGTCCAAAATGACTGCAATGGTGCAACAATGGAAATTGATGAACAAAAATTACTTGGATAATTTACTAACGCATTGCCTGAACTGCGTTAAAATCAAAGTTAAATTTAATCAATAATTCACTTTTTAGTTTAGCGCGCGATATATACCGTTGATGAAGTAATAGTGCAATACTTTTCAAACTGTTGAATTAATTTTTTAAGAAGTGAATTATTACACAGTTGACGTAATTTCAAATATAATATTAATTTACGTGTAACTTATTACTACTGGTTGTTGTCTTTCAATGTAAATAAATAATTCCGTTCTTTTATAACAGGCTGGAAGTTCTGACCATTTGAGAGACACGACTGAGCCTCCACCGCCTCCTCCGGATGTACCTGCTGGAGAGAATATGTTGGACCTAGACCTGCGCGGGATATACAGCAACCGACAAGACTTTACAGCGACCTTTAGGCCAACTGCTGGAATGCAGTTCAATGGCGGCGTTGGTCCAAACGGGCTGACCAAGAAACAGGAAATGCTGGTTCGAAGTGCCATCAAGTATTGGGTGGAACGGCACAAGCACGTTGTCAGGTACTCGTCGACAACTTTCTCTCAGACAAAAAGCAGCGCATTCGTATTTTTGCGCTCGTTTTTAATAACTTAGTATGAAATGTAAGGTAAAATAATGAACGTATGAATGTCAACGCAACTGTGCAATTGTATGGAAAACGTGTACGTTGTATAACAAGTTAAATTAATTGCGTACGCTCGTTTCGTAAAAGCTGTTATTTAAGCAATTTTATTAAACTTTTGCACAGATAATATTTTTCTTTGTTAAGCGTTTGCGTTCAGTAATATTCGCATAGCTAACAGATGTAAAGAATTGCACAGATGGATAATTTCTCATGTGCTTTAATTATTCATGATCTAAGACAATATTATTGACCGTCACTTTACGGAGCTTTATTCTACAATATATTAGTAGAAAATATTAAATGTATGTATAAATGGGTACAAATGTTTGCGGTAGTAATTTTATTAATTAGTTATAACGTTCAAAGTTGGGGAAATGAAAAGGGACTTGATTTGAAAAAATCGCATCTTTAAAATTAAGCATTTAAATTGAAACATCGCACCTCACCACGTGTAAAAGTTAAAAATTAAATGTCAAAAAGAAGCTAAAATTTAGTGATGTTTATATTACGCTTTATTAGAAATTTTGATAAAGGAATGTGCGAATAAATTGTGTTATTAATTAGTAATAATGGATACGTATATGTTGTAAAATAAAATGAATGACTTATAGTTTGCGAGAAAAAGGTAATTTGAAGTTTAATTCGATTCGTCCTTGTACGCAGTGGTCAATATTGAATGTTACGAACTAAAAGTAAAATGTTACGTAAATAACAACTTATAATAAATTGAATAATACATGTCTTTAACAATAATTAGAGATATTTCTTTGTGTTCTTTAAATCTGAATTTTGAATTTATGTATTTTACGCACATAAATAATAATTTAAAATATTTTTGCGCAAAACGACTTTGTTTCTTATTTTGTTAATGCAGAATTAATAACTTGAATAATTTGAACGACAATTTGTTAATCAATGTAATATAATAATTAATGCACTTTGTTATTTCATTGGCAATATATTATTATTTTATTTTATTTTATTTTTGACGTTTCGATCCGTTATTGTGGGTTCTTTTCAAATTTATTTGAATTTTGTATACCTCAAATGTTATATATTTGTATTTGGGTTTTGTGTCTTATTTAATGTGTTTCTTTAAATTGGCATTTTAATTATTAATTAAATTTGCAGATTGGTAACAGCTATCGGTGATGCTTATGGTGTTGCCCTTTTACTGCATATGTTGACGACAACCATCACATTGACTCTGCTTGCGTACCAAGCTACGAAGGTAACGATATAAAAAAAAATAAATATATTATTGTATGCATGTTCCCAGTCAAAATATAACTTGAGTATTAAAATCAAATTTATTATTAGATCAACGCAGTGGATGTATATGCAGCGTCTGTAATTGGTTATTTGTTATATACTTTGGGACAAGTTTTTCTATTCTGCATATTTGGCAACCGCTTGATCGAGGAGGTATTTAATTCATCGTTTTTAATTTTAGTAGATTTGCTAAGAAATATTTAGAAAAAATGATTTCTTCTTTCTTAAAAAAGTAAATTCATTTTTTTTCCTTTTTGTACTTTTTCACTTGAATTATTTTATTGGTTTTATATAAAACTATACTTGTGTGCATAATTAATGAAATTGTATGCATAAATCAATGGCTGATGTACTTCTATGGATTACATAAATCAATAAAAAGAATTTTTATTGATTTATGTAATAAATTGAACTTGCTTCTTTACAATTATTTTCATTCAAACTTCTGCAATTAAACAGAGTTCATCAGTAATGGAAGCCGCGTACTCTTGCCATTGGTACGATGGATCTGAAGAAGCTAAAACTTTTGTACAAATTGTGTGTCAGCAATGCCAAAAAGCTATGTCAATATCGGGAGCAAAGTTTTTCACTGTGTCCCTCGACTTGTTCGCATCGGTGAGTTAATTTTCAAATTAAACACTCGTTTTGCTGTTTTCGTGCAAAGTACATACTCAAATTATATTTCATGATTTTTCCAGGTACTTGGTGCCGTTGTAACGTATTTCATGGTGTTGGTACAGCTCAAATAAGAAGATTGAGAAAGCATTTGAATTTCATTACGCGTGTAAAATGTCACATACTTAAAAATATAATTTCAGATCGACTGTTGTAGATCCGCTTTAACAAGGCGAAGTATTGAATCGAAGACTATGTGGATTTTGAGAAAAATATTATATAACTTTTTATATAAAATTTGTATGAGAAATTTTATATGAATTTTTATATAAAATTATGAGCGAGACCAGCGTAACAATTTTTAATTGTAGATATATTCGGAAAAGAAAAGTTGCGTACATAAATATTTAGTATGTGTGCGGCAAATAAATTGTTTATTTCTTTGTTACTGTTCTGATCAATGTTAATTATCAGCAAATGATTAAATGATATAAATATAAAATAAATTAATTGTTGATTTAAGAAAACAATTTTTAAGATCATGTAAATTGCGGTGTATAAACTTAATTGACAATATAGTGAAATTTATTTTTAATAATATATTTTAAATTTAAAAAATTACTATTTGTTCAGAATTACATTTGAACTAATTTATTCTTCGTACGCATTTATAATTTATTATAACTATGTAAGTAATTTACTTGATTATCTTTTCACATAAAAAAAGAAAATTACACTGAAACTCTAAATAGTTCCTAATTCGAGAGAAAAACATCATTTGTTTAATAGCAAAATTTACGATTAGTCGAATTAGTTTTTCATTTCTAAAGCCTAGATAGCAAAATAAATTAACAATTTATTCGTTATTAATTTATAATTGTAAAATATTTTGCATTGTACTATACTACTTTGTAATAGCCGAGTAGAAATCTAACTTAAACGTAGTCTTTTCATGGCGCGTAACATAAATTGTTTTACAAATGGCAATAAAGACTGTTTTAAAACGAGGAAATTCTTTCGATTCGTTGATTTATAAGACGAGTCTAATTAATCAAATGAGCAATTTTACATTAATAATAATATTTTTCTTATTGCAATATTTTTATCTTTGGAATTAGATATTACATTTTCTAACAAATGTGCATCAAACTATGCATTTCGTGGCAACAAATTTTAATTTAAAGTAAGCCACGTGTTATTAACATACCTTGCAATAACTTTAGCATTACCTTTGTACATATAATATATTACATATGCTTTATTTTTCTATGACAAACTAAACTTTTCCTTATAGGAATGTTCTTTTCCGAATTAAATTAAACAGTCTTATTGTTGTCATCAAAAATTTTCTATAAATATTTCTCTAAAACATGTTTTCAAGACCTAAAAACTGTGAATAATAATAAACTTTGAATAACTCTCAAACATGCAACTTTTGGTTAATGAAAAAAAATTCCTTTTAAATTAGCACTTATTTATCATAATTTCATTCAACTTTTTTTCCAACTTCAACAAAAATATTTCAATCAAAGTTTATGCAATTTGAAATGCATTTTATATCTGTTGAACAAGAAAGCTTTGAAATACCACATTTTCTGTACATTTATGCAAAAAAAAAAAAAAAAAGGTGAAACATTCAGTGCATAATTCAACCGTTGTTTAAAGCCGTTGTAAAAAAATACGATACATTGTAGAAACCCCGTTGAAATGTTCTAGTTCATCACGCTTCTAATTATGCAACTTGACTCTTGAAATACTAAAGAGCACTTTGTGAAAGTTTCTACTCAGATATACAAATAACTGACCTCTAAACTAACGAAACCGTCTATTTTGTTATCTAGATACACACAATCACAAGTATCATTATTGTAATGAATAATTGATTCTTTTATTGACAGCAATTGTCAACACTGAACACGATGTGTGTAATTTAGATTGGCTCGTTTTTTTCATGTTGTTTCTGTTGTTTTTGCATTTAATATATCTTATATAATTAATTAAGCATGATTATCTATTATACAAATTTCTTTGCACAATTACGTTTATTTCGTGAAATTATACAGCACTGTTAATCTCGCTTAGAACGCCTGAGAAAATTGCACACAGTGTTTAGTGTGGAACATGCGGATACTCTGATGAAAATTAATATAGCTCTCGTACAAATTGGCCATCTTTCAATTCATTCAATAACTAATCAGTAATTAATGATGCTTGATGCGTTTGAACCAAGTCAAATGACTTTCTTGTACAAAGTCGTAAAGTGTATTTATTTTTGTATTATGTATACGTTGCATTAAAACAGTTGTGGAAAGTACCTCGTGTTAAAATTTCTATCTCGATTACTAAATTAAAAGCAGTTCATTTCAACGTTTAAATACATAATTGGTATCCTGGTAATTTGTAAAATCGACAAAATTTTTAAAGAACGCTTGTTGGCAAACGATGAATATTTTAGCGAAACCTATTTAGTGTTAAATAAGTAATCAAGGACATGTGAAACTTTCAACTATTTACACGTGTGCAAAAAGCTTAAATGACAACTGCGAACTGCGTCAATAAAAATGTTACTGATCGTCATGTCAGGTATCGAAGCAATTTGTCGTGGTCTCTGTCTGTGTAAATTCGGTTGATTTTTGATTCGTAATGATTTTACGTTATTCGATATTCTTGCTCGTTGCAAGCTCAGAAGCGCTCGTATTATGGATAGTTAAAAGAAAGCTTTAATTGTTTGAAATTGCTGAAATGCCTTAACTTGATCGATATCCGAGGTACGTGAAATTTTGAGATATTATCAACAGTTGTTTAAATAAATAAATTTGCTACTTCATAATTTTGAAAACTGTATGAAATATTTTGTTTGAATGATTAAGCATGAACATTCCTTTCGAATTAGGTCCGCACATTTTTGGAAGTTGATTTGCTTTTTTTCCGTCACACCTCCTGCATCAAATTTTTCTGTAATTTAAATAGATATTTGAAAATTAAAGTGAACGCGATACGTGCATGCTCTCCCCAGTCAATTATGTTTACAAAACTTAATGGACTTGTATAAAGATATACTGTCGTTAGACTGAAGCGATGCTTCATTGTTAATCTTAATGTTAAATATGCATTCGAGCAAATAAATAATCCAACTGTAAAAAATAAAAATTCAAAGTTAATGATATGAAATATATATGAACCAAGAAACATATTATACATAATCGAATTACTCATTGATATTTAATATATGAAATGTACTCCTTGTGTGAGCGATTGTAAAGAGGAAGATGAAGTCAGTGTCTAAATGTACTGTAATTGAAAAATGAATTTCTCTTATCGTCAGTAAGAGCTTAATCCAGTTGAAGTTCCTTAAAATACAACTTTGCAGAATAAAAAAAAATTGATCTTATTTTTATTTTAAGTACTTTTTATTGTTATAAACGTTAATACAATTTATAAAGAATTGCATCAATTAGTATTCTAGATGAGTTATTCTGTGAGTTGATAAAAGAAATTAGGATCAGCTTGAATGGTTTAAATGTTAAATTGTAAAAATAATAACTAGCTTTAAAGTGTAAGTAATATGATATTCTTAATGTATGATAATGTACAAAAACATCTCTGTGATTGATTAATGGTTTGATGTGTATATTCGGGTTTCAATAAAAAATAAGTAACATAAACGAGAAATATTTTCTGCGTTTTGATATAAAACATCATATTTTTGTAAACGAGGAATACACTGACGTAGTAAAAGATAAAATACGATTAATTCATTTATGTATAACATTTGCAAAACGATATGCAAGAAATCGGGTTAGAATTTGCTGACATGTATACATCACAATGAATATAATATACATGTATAATAATTTACATTTACATAATTTATTTTATATTTTAAATTGTTACTTGTATGCGACAATTTAAGTACAAACATATTTTAAAAAATAAAGTATTAAATATTATGATTGGTACTTACGTGACGTGTATCATTTTACCTTGTATAAAGCAAAACTAAAAAGATTTTTCTATTTAATATCCAAAACACTTAATTTAAATTTACAATTTTGAGTATAAAAAACTGTGCATAAAATCCTATAGCTCTACAAACGTGCTTCAAAGTGGATTTTATTAATCCAACGAAACAGTTTTTAAATCATTATTTTAATATTTTATGATTGTCAATATACATTAGTGTGCCTTTTCAAATCATTTTTATTTACTTCATTTCATTTCACTTAACGAACGCATATATAAATTTCTTCCAAAAACCAAAAATAAATATATAAAAATTGCATTCTCAAGTGTTTGGATTTTATTATAGTTGTGACGTTAAAAGTGAATTCATTTAACACTTTTTCGTCAACTCCATCGTGCAATAACAGAATCATAGTGTCGTTTATCTGAATGCTTCATGGCGGCGGTTCCTTAATTCACTTTTAGCTGACGGTATAACAAATTTAAATTTACAAACATGTCAACATGTACTAATAGAAGCATCCTCGTTGTCAGAGAAGAATGCACTTTTCATTTGAACTACGTGAGTGGGTCCTAAATATCTGGGAGGGCGTTGAAGCTGGGGACGGGGTTTTGCCCTCGATTGCTTGGATACTTTTTAATAATTCCCTAAATACCTGTAAACATTTTTTTCAACCAATTATAATTGTGTTGTTCAAAATAAATATTTTCAGATTATTGTTGTTCTGTGAATTACCTGTACAATTCGGCAATTATATTTGGCACTGCATTCTATGTAACCACATCTCCAGTGTTTTCTTACAAGATTAACTATGTCCCTGTGTTTCATTCCAGTTCCAATGTTAGACATTATTTTATCTTGCTTATTACCAACGACTAGTAATGGAACGTTTCTCATATCCCTCGCTTCATACATTTGTTCGCGTAACATTTTTATGTACTAAATAAACCATGTATTATTTTCATTAATTCATTAATATTATAGATGAAAATAAGTATTTTTGTAGTTTAAACTGTTTAGAAATTAAATGTATACTTCTTGTGATATGCAATTTATATCGCATAATTATATTTAAAGTATTAAATACTGATATCAAATAAAATAGCGAATTCAGTTATAATTTAAGTTCATTGTATAAATATATTTTAATACAATAATATAATAATTTATACAAATTAATCATATTCAATCTTAAATTCGGAGGCAATATGAAATTTGTTAAAATAAAATGTTTGTTGATTTATGTTTTATTAAAATTAAAAGTATTTTTTCAAATAAGGTACAAAAAATATTAATCTTTATAGATGTTTATCTTTATATTTATTACATATCATTATATTAGTTATTATAAATAAATACAGAGCAAGTAATAATAATATGGGAATACATAAATAATTGATACTGCATAATAATTGAGTTTTGAATAAAAATGATTAAATTGATGATGAATTTGGAAAAATATATGAGAAGAAATATTCAAAAATACTTACTATAATTTTGATATTTTTATACGATATAATTATACATTTCCCTCGACATTATTACTGTAATAAATTTCTAACATTATCAATATTTGATACATCAAATATAACATGTCATAAATTCAAACGGTAAATAAATAAAATTGTAGAACATTTAGTCTTATACCTTTTATTAACAAATAAATCAAAATGATTTATCAAACTAAAAAAGTGAACAAGGAAAATTGCTTATCAGAATATTAATTTTAATGGTTGAAGTTAATTTCAAAATTAACACCAAAATACATAAATCTATTTAATATTATACTTAACATCCTTGCGTTTTATATTAAATAAGATTTTAAATTGTTTTCTCATTTAATTGAGTAAAATATTTAAAATTATATTGAATTTTATATAAATGATATATTTATATATATTATATATGATTTATGTAAATTTTATTTCATATTAATTCATTATAATTCTAAAATTAAATTGAATGTGAAATAATATTTAAACATAAGGTGTCTCATATTAAATAATGTTACATTTTTTTTAATATATAATAAACATAAAATTTAAAACATATTAGAAAGTAATAATAAAAACTAATATGATTAAACCGAATTTACATTATATTGGAATGAATAACAAATGAATATTACATAATGCATACAAAACATGAAATATAAGATCTCAATTGAAATTTTATATAAAATACTATTTTATATCTAACACAATATGAAATTTGGTGTTAAATAAACTTATAAATTCACACATTAAATATACCTTTACATAAAAAATATTATTCAGTTTTATTATAACACTGATTATTGAATCAAGATTGATTTAAGAAATAAATTATAATTTACAATACCGTATGTAAACAATTACAATTTGTTAAAAATAAATTTATTCCACTATTACAACCTAATTTTTACCTGAAATGTATCTTGATTACTAAGATCAAATACTAGCACGTATGCCGACGCACTTCTTAGCCCATAGTATCGAAAATCCGTCCATTCAAGGTTTGAGCTTATTGGAAAATACGGAATGCTCGGCAAATCCGTTATTTTTAATTCGTATAATTTATCGGCTAAAACAACGCTAGGATAAAAAGTTTCGCGCCTTTCCGTAGGCTTGTATTCTTCTGAAAATTCACTACGAACGAATTGCTGCAAACACAATTATAATTTATTACATAACATATTATTTCATTAAATTAAACATTAATGCAACTTTTTTCTTCAGTAACGAATTAGAAACAGCACATTTAATTCAACAAGAGAAGGAATCTCAACGTAATAGATAATTCTTATTGATTTTCAATTAATCTAGCACATGAATATTCATGTTAACGTACCCGAATGATGCTGGATTTACCAACGCCTGGAGCACCGAGGAAAACAACTTTAACGTAATCCAGACTGTCAGTTGAATGTTGAAATTCTTCTTTCGAATTGCACTTTTCTGTACTGATGTGTTCTATCGTGTCATCTATTTTTCTCTCCAAGTATTGCAAATTAAGTTCTTCATAAATACACACAAACAATTACAACACATATAAACATCGAACCTAACTTTATTGCAACTATTACCACTTAAACTGCTAATTCAAACTAAAAAAAAAACGAAATATTACTTTCTTATAACTTTTCATTTACTATCATCTAAGTGATAACGTCACAATAAAACCTTTCGTGCCTCTCAAACAACTAATTGCAAATAATTACATATAAATTAATGTTATATACATATTTACAATCGTCAAACAGTTAATTAATTTGTTTAGAAAAAACTGTACGTTAAGAAAATTATGTAAATTAAAACAATTATACAAGTTAAATTCAAATAAGATTGGTGTACTCCAATATTAATGATGGTATACATATATTAAAACCGAACACAGGATGTGTGGTGTTTTGACACATACGTCTAGTGCACGGCATAATATATTGATTATTTCACATGCAGCTTCACTTTGTACAGATTTTCCTCCTTACTATAGACGGATATTAATCACAAATTGAATAAAGCACGACACAATGCAGTTTGTGAACTATCATTCGTGCAAGCGTAATAAACGACGAGATCATGCTTGAACGAATTATCAGCTTGGACTCCGTGTCACAACTATGACGGTGAACATGAGACTGAAATCCTGCGTCAGGTTGCGCACGCTCAGACAATATTCTTCAGACTCTTGTTGCATCCCACTGGAGTCATTGTATTCTCGTATCGTTTCATTATATCTTAAACAATGCACGTAAAATACTTATTTGATAATAGAGTCATTTTAATAAGAGTGCTTAGAAGATCGAAAACTTTTGCCAAGATCAAGTGTCATTGTTTGCAGATTAAACAGTTTTCATAATATTTTACATAAAATACAAATGTTTCTCTTGATATTACCTAAATTGAATTGGTCAAATATTAGGTTGGGGAAAAAGAAATCCATTATTTTTACGTGAACTTCAAGACTTTATTTAACATGTTTTGCATTGTCCGATTTAGGTCAAATATGCACCATTTTGTTCTATAATTTGTTGCCAT
>JABFOX010000255.1:0-18726 GCA_022817665.1 Axea sp. ZL-2020
GGGGGATGAGGAGTGGAAATTTTGAGGATTTTTTTTTTTTTTTTTTTTTTTGTTTTCAGGTTGTCACGGTTCGCGTCTCTTTGCAACATTATTGTTTGATTGTTAATAAAACGACGAAATACGATTGACATGTTTCCAGAAAAACTTGAATCCAAATTATATCAATTTTTACACGTTTCCTCTCCAAAGTAATACATTCGAAATGTTAATTGGTACATACAAGCGACATCCCTTTTTCGTTGTATCATTCGGATTTCGTGCAAACTGCAACGCGAATTCATTTCTATCGCGAAGCGTTATTTTGCCATTCATACATTTGAACGAAACCGTCAATTAGTTTTGCAAACACAAAAAAAAAAATGTTATTTCGTATCATCGCCTCAAAAGTTTAATTCGATTGACAAGAGGCATAATAACAATTGCAGAGGAAACGAACAACGACGTCGAACAATGAGTGAAAAATGAAATCGCGCATTATTCCGAGCATTAAAACATTCGTCATTCATAAAAAACAGTCAGCGACGTTTTAATTAATTTTAACTAATTAATTTTAATTAATACGCATTATTGATCGCCGTGTTAAATTTATCCATTGAAATCGTTATATTTAATAAAAATGTTGTCACTGCAATTTCGAACGAACGTTCCACATTCCGGATGCAAAGAAGTATTTTAACACAGCATTCTTCCTGGTTACAACCTCGCAAAATAATCGCGCTCCGAGGCAATTTATTATCGTAATTTTACGTTTTACTTTCATCCACCGTAATACGTCGAAAATGAATCATCATAAAAATGTCGTTAATAAGGGCAACTGAAAATCATTCAGTCGGTATTTTTTACCGCGCGCGTAATAGTCGAAGTTCGCTTCCTCATTTAAGTTAGTTCGCAGTTGAGATAATCGTGCACAAAGAGCGTAAACTCGGGGTTCGGCTGTTCGTAATACCCATTGAGGGCCGCCCCCGTGTCAGCCAGTCAGCCTTCCAAGACGTCGTGCCGGCTGCTGCCGTTGCTTAATCGGATTCCGAATCGATCTGTCGTGTCTGCGCGCACACGCGGCCGACCACGAGTACGCGGCCGTTCAAACACACGAAGGGGTTTGCACAATTCTGCTACCAAAAATTGTTTACATTTATCCATTCTCGAGGCTACAAAAATAACATTGTCAAAGCGGAACAAAAAAGAACAGACGAAGAATTATTACGCAACTTTTGTTTCCTTTCATTTTTTAACATTAAAGTTTGCTGCAACTATGACAACAATAAACTGAAGGCGTTCCGAAGAAATCTGATACGAACCAAATAAATACTTTGAATGAACAGTTTTCTGACGCGGCTGATTCATCATTCGATGCTTGCAGAAAAGTCCGAGTTCCGATCTTTGATAACCCACATTTATACCGTCGGGAAACTAATCACCGATCATCCTTGACGAGTGGCGCAGTCATTTTTACCGCGAACAACTGCTTTCGTTCCAGTTGTGGAAAGTGAAAGAGGATACGAAGCAGTTTGCGTGCAATAATAAATGTAAAAAAGAGCGAAGAAAGTTTCGCACCGATCAACTAGTTTGCGAACTACAATTCGATTAACATAATTTGGAGTGCAATTTTTTGTCGAGTGGCGAGCGATTTCATTTTCGCGGCAATTTAAAAAATTAAGGCAATGACAAATCGATGGCCATCGACGCTCTTTCAGGTATTCTTCGCGCTGTTTATAACTGCCGTACTTCGGCCGCGTTGTTGACACATTGAGCAATTTATTTGCACCGATCGAGATACAAGGCGATCAATTATTTCGCGCATCGCGACACGATCTTATTTTCGTTCCTGCCGTTAATACGTTGTTTAGCACCGTCCGGTGTTAATATAATATATCCAAACGTCCTTTTCAGTAATCCGCATTTGAAATTTTACATGCTCGATGCATATCCGAGTTTCGACGGAAATCCTTTTACCGTGGCGGTAAATTCATTTTCCTTTATAGATATACAGCTGATTGCAGCGATTTTGTACAAAGCTATGCCGCGATAGAAATTTCATTACGATTTTAGGATTTTAAACTGGTTTTCAAATCAATTTTCATTTCGCCCGAATTCAAATGCAAATAAAGAAGCCATGCAAGTGTCATTCGAAACTTTATTTTTTAAATGAAAAATACTCATTTCACGATTCAAACTGTACGGTGTTTGTTCGAGACTTTTTTTTTATTTTTAGATGTGAGTTGCATTTTAAAATATTTTATTCTTTTTCGTTCGAAAGGCTGACTCGTGTTCGTGCCGGGGCATCGTTAGTCCCAATTAAAAGATTCGCTCTTGTTGGCGAATGACGCGCGGAGAACGAACGCGAGAAACAAACAAAAATTATGAGAACTCGTAATTCCCATGCAACTGACCGTAGCGCCTCATGCACCTGCCAGTCGCTTTTCCGCACTCCGGCACAGTTTAGCGCCGTCCGATTGCGGAAACGAACCAGCGACGACCGACGAGAGCCAGGTGCTCGTATCACTGATCCCACGATCCGGATTGAATAATTTAGCCGCCGATATCGATGCTTGTTTCGACACCGTAGATCACGTTCTAGAATACTTTATTTTATTATCCCAAAATGCATCACTTTTTCGTCGTTTCATAATTTATTTATATTCATTAATGTAAAGAATTTCAAATGTAATTGCGAGTTCTTGAATTAACATGTTTGGTATAAATAATTTCAAACCGATTTCAAAATATATTCATGGAATTAAAAAAGCACATTTTCCCTATATTTCATATTTGAAACAATTTTTCCTTCACGAGGTATTCTTGCATTTTGAAAAAATGTCAATCAAATAAAATTAAAACACACAATGCATTATTCCCTTAATTTGAAATAAAAATTTCAACGGCCTGTTCTTGTTTGAAGATAAGTAATTATAATATTTACCACATCAAATTGGAAAACTTTTCTGTTTTATTAAGTTCCAAATATTGCGTGCGTTAGTTATCTGTCATTATTTTATTATAAATTATACTTCGTTTTTTCTTAGAACAATAAATTTGTCTGCTTTAATGCAGTACATAACAAGTGTTGTTGATATAATTGTTGAATTATTTTTTTACTTATTCATTATTTTTTTTCACTTTTAACTTTTACATTTGTTAACATCTCAACTCTCTGCAATCGAATAATTGAATCTAATGAAAACATTCTATCCGGTAAAAAAAGTACATATTAATATGCATTCTAAACTAATTTCAAAAAGCATAAAGTAGTTCTTCACAAGAAAATAACTCGCAAACTGAACATAATATACCGTATTTAATACAAGATACAATGCAGAAATTACATTGTACATTGCAACTGTTTATGAATTTCATCTCACAAATAATTTAATAATTCAATTAACTACATTTTAAAATTCATTTTGAATAATTAGACACGACATATTCTTCGAGCTATTTCATGCACATAACGTTGTAAAAACCCAACTACTTATAAATAATTTCGTAATGTCTGGATTATTAATAATATTTAAACTAATAAACTGAATTAATCGTAATGAAATATAACAGAAACGGATTCAGGCGATGATGTGTTGATAGCTAATAGCACGAATTAATACATATCAAAAACTTTGACAGTAAACGGATTGACACGAATACACCTTTGTACGTGCTTTGGTTATACGTTTGCTGTCACAATTTTTAATAGAGTTATTACGCTGTGTGACTTTTTGTATCTTACTCATCAATTACGTATTATGTTCAACAAGAAAACATCAATGGTATAACAAAAACACCAGTGGAACAACTTGTTAAACATGGAGGAACTAGAAGTTTATGAATATGTAACTATTTTGAGAACTTTACATATGCGTAATGTCATCTATACATTTTAATATTTGCATTCGAAATTTAAACTTTTGATTTTGAAATCTTTTTTACTTATAAAATCGCTACCGACAGTACAAACATTCGATACGAATAAATACGCATGCATAAATCACATGACCGGTGTCGCATTTTTGTGTTTGGATTGTGCCTTCTCAAATGTACCGTACAATTACAACACGGAGACATTTTTCACACGTATTATAAATCATTGTACATTTTATATATTGAAACAAAATAATTAGAGAATATATCTTTTTTGAAGCATTACCAAAAGCGCCGTACTTTTTATGAAAAGAAATTGAACGGCCCGATGGAGCGTTGCACCGTAATTCATAAATAAGTCTTTTGTTTCATTTCCATGAAAATTAACGCAAAGAATTTCAGCTTCCGAAGCAACATCGTCCTTACTTGGTCACGCCTCGGACTCGCGAGGCGTGACGGCGGGATGCGCCGTCTACCGTACTAAGCAGCACGCGAATTAGAATTGTTTCGAAACGGGATTTGTTTGCAGATACGTTTGCTCGATCGGCCAGTTTTTCACCTGTTCGCGCGCGCGCGCCCTCTCAATTCGAACGGAAAAGCGATCTCGGACTCGCACGGCAACTTAGCTGTGTATGGCATTGCGCAACGTTCTCGTTCGGGAAAATACTACGTCGTATCTGCTTTCGGAGAGTTGCAAAAAGTCGATGAAATCCTAGACGTAAAAGAAATTGTCAAATAAATTTGGAAAAGTAATTTCTTAGGAAATATCTTCTACGCTTTGCTACGTGTATTATAAGAATTACGGTCATTTTTCAAATAAAAAGTTCTCTTTTAATTTGTCGGTTCAAATTTAGCATCCAGTTTTATTAACAAACTTATTTTTCGTTTGTTGTTAAGATTCGTATCAAAGCAACGCTGCGCGTTATAATTCTATTCGTCGGCTTTTTCTATTAACTTTTGCAAATAGTCCAAATATTTAAACACGTTGAGATTGATTTTGCTCTCTCTCACTCTCTCTCTCTCTTTCTCTTGAAGACAGTCGGACGATTATCAAATTGTCAAATTCTTAATAAAAGTCTTTAATTAATGAAATAATATTAGTTTTGTCCGTGCAATCCTCACAGTCTTAAATCCAGAAAGCGTTTTAATTAACTCTCCCAAGAGACCTCGGTCCACTGTCAATAATTGTAGGAAAAAGTGGATTTGTAGGAAATCAGTCGTGATTTGACGCTGTGCTCCCTTTGACCCGAAGTTCCATTAATTACGACACGTGTACATGTCGCACAGGAAATCTGGTTTCGCGCAGTCTACGTACGTGATTAGGAAAGTCAGTTGCAAGATTCGTGACCTTTGACGGTTGGATTCGGAGGGAAACTGGAAAAAGCGAGACTTCTCATCGACCCGCTTAATTTCTGTCAATTGACAGCCAGACGAACAACCCAACTCCAGTAGCATTGTCTGAAATTCGACTTCCCGTACACCTCCGCCCCTCCTCCGACCGCTCCCTACCGCCCCGCGATGAAACTGAACACCGCGCCTTTTGCGAAGTACGCTAGAATTTCATACCGCTTTATGCGTGAAAGGAAAAAAGTCACACAGAACGTTCAATTACCGCAGAAATTTAGCACGGGGAATACATTTTCACAAAGTTCTGCTTAAGTTTCGAAGAAAAGAAAACAAAGGAGAGAAGGAATAAATAGTCAACAAAACCAGCAAAACGGGAAGAATAAAGAAGCACGCGTAAAACAGGACAGCGAGTGGGGCAAACAAAAAGCGAGACTGAAAAATGCAGAAATAATGACAAACTGTTTCCAACGTTCATAACGGGCAAGTGCATTTTTGAAATCCGTCAATTTAATTTCGAGTTTGAAAACTGAACAATAGTCAACTCGAGAATGTCGTTAACCGAGTTTACGCGTTGTATTATATTTTGAAGCTAATCATATTAAAATTATAATTACTCCGCTGCCAATATTATACTTTTAATGTTATTGTTTAAATACTAATAGCGTTCTACGGTTCAACTGTGCGTTCCTTCCCTATCCTGCCCGCGTAAATTCACTTTACTGCTATTTGGAATTGCAAATTTTATATTACGAATTAAAAAAACTTTTGCAACTGAAATTATTTTGTACAATTAAGAATCTCAATTACAATAATGAAGTTTATCACACTGCGATGTAACTCAATTTAACATGCAAATCGCTCTGATGAATTATCATGCAAAATTATTTTTAACTCTTTGCCGACTCAATGTGGCAGACGTTATTGCGTTGTCGCAGAGCGTTTAATTGTTCGACTTTAAAAAAGCGTCGTTGGAAATTAAACGCACGGTAAACACTCACGGTAAATGTAACGCGAACGATTAGTCACCCGGTGTAAAACGAAACTTGCGGATTTCATTCAAAATATCGGTTCGGTCAAATTCGACCGCGCAAGGATTCAGCTACCCGTTCGACGCTTTTGCGTGATGACGGAACGGCGGAAAAATCGTTCTTTCGGCCGCAACGACTGTCACTCTTTTGGACTGGAATTTTGCATAACGCTGGAAAGTTTTCGATCTCCGTTGGAACAAATAAAGGTCGTGCTGATAATACGAAATGCGTTGTCATCTTCGACGATCGTTAGTTTCGTAAACGCGTGCCTGACAGATGGATCGTGACTCTCGAGCAGGGCTTCACGCGCCACTCGAATTCAAGGGTCGGATATTAGAAATCAAGATGGCGATACCCCGCCTCCCTCCTTCGTCTTCCGCGTTTTCCAATTCCGTCGCTCTCTGGTCCAGCCCTTCGCGATTTCCAGGATCCATTATTAATTTCCTCTCCTTTGCCTCGTGCTTCGATGTCTTATATTCCAACGAGCGCTGGTTTTCGAATTCGACGACATGACCCTCCGCGTTGAATCACGAGTGTCCCAATCGACGGTGCGATTGATAAAAGCTCTGTACAATTTCTCGGCGATGAAAAATTATTCTGGCAATTTAAAAGACGATTGACGCTCTTAACGACTTGCATTCAGACGGTAGAAAAGTTAAACGTTTAAAAGCTGACACTTTTGAATCAAATTAATGCAAAATCAGTTGATCCAAATGGCGGATTTAGAGACATTCGTGCGCAGAAGCCGCTCACCTTTGCGATGTATTATGTTGCAATAAATAATGTCGCTGTACCGGCTATTTGAATAAAATAATTCATAATTATATTAATTTGTTTTCACACTTCAGTGCCATTTTATGAATCGTGCATAATTTTATATTAACTCGAATTTGTGTTTCAACATTTATTTTTATTCAATTCCAATATAAAGACTTATTATTGTTTAAACTGACGAATGAATTGTCATAATGTTAACACATCGAGATTTAATAATAATTGTATGTGACGAGAGCACAGATTAGCAATGTCATACTTTCCTGTAAATATTATTTTTGTACAATTAAAAGGAATTAAACCTTGAAATTCGATACTAAACTGACGCTGCTTTATTTGTATTGATTGATAACAAATTCCTTGCGAGCAATTTTCACTTACGAAGAAAACGAATATTAATTGACTGACAGATACAGGGATGCTATTCAAAACTATTGCATTGTTATCTCAGTTTCTCTCATTCGTGTCACACGATTCTCTGTCATGCGTACTCATAAGCTGACCTTGATACAATCAGATCCGACTGTTCAAATTATATCGAGGACTGTAAAAATTCCTTTAACATTTTCAAATAATTTATATATTATTTTCTTCCAAAGTGCTGCAGTTTTACCAGCTATTTTATTCCTTCTTTTTACAAAATATATTAAGAACTTTAGACTTGTTTAAATTCACCATAATACGCCAACAAAAAAAAGACGGCAGTTTGGAATTTGTTAATCATATTGCAAAAAATATTTACGAATCAAAATTGCAAAACGAATATAAAAATCTCGTATTAACCTTCTAATTATATTTTAGCGTATTTAATACCTCAATCTATCTTTGTCGTCCAAATAAATATTACAAAGATGTAAAAGTTGAG
Organism: Axea sp. ZL-2020; assembly: GCA_022817665.1. NCBI lineage: Eukaryota > Metazoa > Arthropoda > Insecta > Hymenoptera > Scelionidae > Axea > Axea sp. ZL-2020. The sequence goes on from JABFOX010000255.1 coordinate 7,867, forward strand.
CACTTAATTGAAAAAATGACAACTATAAAGTCCATTCAACGAAATTCCATTGATGAGATGCAAAAAAAATTACATTACTTAATCATTGAATCACACAATTTTTTATTTCTCCTGTGGAACAAGATATGTATTAAGCGAGATATTGTATCGAGGCAGGATAAATGGATCAGTTGACTTGCAAAAGATTCGGACGAAAATAAATGGAGGAAGTGGAAATGAGTCGATTATGAAAATGGAATGATTTCTTTTTGTACTCTCGTCATCGCGCGAAGCGTTTTATTGTGATATGTTACATTTGTATGCATGCTTTTATTTCGATATAACGAATGTATGAGAAATAGCTCTCAAAAAGATTTTACATTATGTTGATTTCCTAGAGCTCAAACAATTTGAAAACAGTTCCAGTGCTTCATTTTACTTTCTGGCGATACAATGACGCAACTTGTTTAAAAGAAAAACCAGTAAAATTTAACAGCAGTTGAAACGAACATTCTATTTAAATAAAGTATGTATGATCCATCATTCACCCGAACCAAGAAATTTAAACTATTTTGCATTTATGCAAAACTGACAATGCAAAGCCATTTTTCCGTTGTTCTATAAAACAAAGCATCCGCTTGTTTAGAACTAACGATCTGATAGTTAAATTATGACGAAAATTCAAGGCGTTAATTAAACGCTATTAATTGAATTATCGCGGATGATAAAGCAAAACTGATTATTTAATGGCACAAATTGCGAATCGCTTTTTGAAGGAAAACGTCCGAATGTGTGTGGGAATTCTCACTTTTCGGCGGGCTGACCGCGTGTTTGAAATTGATGCTATTGACAGAACACTTTATTATTTCGCAACGCACAGTAATATCATTACCAATTCATATTTGTCTAAAGATATGAATTTCAATTACCAAAATTAATTTGACAATAATCAATACTCGGAATTTGCGAGCAGTTAATATATTCCTGAAATGTCAAATGCTACTATTAAATATGCATGTGTGTGTGTGTGTGTGTTTAACATACATAATAATCACGCTCAATAATAACAATAATAATAATGAATGAATGTAATTATTTCATGAAAATTAATTTCAACGATACAAATTGCAATGCGATGCATAAGAAAAAATAACGATGCAGAACGAAATGTCAATGAATCAATTAAATTAACGCTTCCGGGATTTATTATCCGGCAGAAAGAAAGATTTCGTAAATCCGTATAATTCGTAGCGTCGTTTCGATGTGAACAAAAGAATGACACTGCCGAGTCATTTTTCTTCAGTAACGCGACGCACTCGCGAAATAGGAAGAGGAAAAATAAGCGGGGCCGCAGGAAGTCTTAGCAAAGCTCGGAGAGGTCACACCGGCTTCCCTACAAACGCGCCGTGCAGCTCGGTTGTCACTACAAAAGAGTTACACGAGTCGTCTATAAACATTCATGTTTCGTCTTTCGTTAAATAAATAAATTCGCATGTTCGATTTCCCCGATTTGATCACAGTTTTTCCTCACTCATAAAATACCTCCACCTACTTTCACCTGCTTAATTTAACTACCTATATAACATCTCGACAAAAACCATTCTTTCGTTTTCCCGTCGTTATCAAAGCAACTGATCAGTTCGTTTGTCACTGAATCGAACGTCGAAGAATTGGAAGAGACGACGCGTTTGCGAACGACCGTCGAGGAACCAACCCTCGTCATCTGGCCGGCAGATTTTCAACTCGGGAAAGAGACCTCGGGCGCGATTTGATTTTTATTTTAAGGCCACGACCGGGTTGTGCTTACTCGCGTCGATTATCGTGCCACTTAATTAGTTATTTCAACGCGTTGTTTATTTTATCTCGCGTGACACGACGTTTTAACGAGCTTTCAATTAAATCCATTAAAAGGTCGTAAATTAAGTCAGGGTTTTTTCCTCGTGGAAAAAAAAGTATTCATTGATGCGTGCAGGGAAGACAAAAAATGAACACCTCTGAAGCACGCCGTTTAAAAGCTCAGGCTTCTCCTTCGCGCGAGCATCATCTTTGTTCAATTTCAGTAACGTTTCTTCGGCGGTGTCCGTTAAAGAGCAACGATGTCCGGTGAAAGAACGGAGATGCGAAACGAGCGTGCAAATACGGCGCACGAATAACGCGAATTTCAGCCGCTTGAAAATTGACTCCGAAGATGAACTTTCGAATCCGGGTCGCGAATCGCGTCAATTGAACGGCCCTTAAAGCTGCGCGCGTAATCGAACAATCAATTAAGGTCGCTTTCCTATTAATTATTTAGAAATGTGGCAGCTATTAAGCGTGACTGTTTTTTGCATGCGGCATCGGTATGCCAGGTGCACCGCCGTTCGCAACATGTGCCGATCGTAATTGTGTTTTCCCGATAATTGTTTCCGACGTGAATTCAACCGGAGAAAGATGCTACGAACGCAACCATTTCCTGCAGATCGACGTACACACGCACGCTTTGCACAAACACGCGCGCTTCCACTTCACGTACGCGCGATGATCAAATGTATGTACAAAAACACACACAAGCGCATTAAGGCGGAAACCGGATGCCTTTTTACGCGTACGCGTATTTTCACACGTAAAGCCACTTTTCAAATTGATCCACGTTTCATATTTACGTCCATGTTTATTTAGCGCATGCACAGTTCGTGCGTTTGTGAACGCGGATAACCGCACAAACGGAAATATACGCAATCCACATCCAATATCAACTCGTCTCGCTAATGCGTGCTTAATTTAAAGTTTTTGTGTACCCGTCAACCTACCTGCGATACTTGGACGCGTGCCCGAGGTGCGTTTTCATATTCATATATATATATATATATATATACAGAACAAATAATTTCGTCGATTTTCCTTGATTTATCGATCGCGCCATTTCCGACTCTTTTCGGTCGATGCGAATTTTTATAGCGCGCGTTGCTGTACCGGAACTTCCAGAAGCGCGCTCTCGTTGCTTTTTCCTAATTCCACACGGGGTGCGAGTAAACGTTACGGAAATTCCATTTTCGCTAATTCGTCAGACAGCGAAAAACGCCGCAAGACAGTTCGATGTTTTTCCAATTGTAAACCTGGCAGTTCGATACGGATACGGTTACGCGGCCGGTGCGCGGATAAACGTGAATATTTGCTTCGGCTACTTTTTATTGCGATGCTGCTACAAAGAAGAGCGCGTGGCTTTCTAACGTTTCATCCTGTGCTTATTTTTGCGACAATTACGACATACGCCAAAAAATACGATACAGACGCACGAACTGAAATCCGATGAATGAGTCGAATTTTACACAGCTGGGTACCTTCGCTTTGAATTAAATCGTGTACAAATAAAAAATGTACAAGCGAATAAAATATTATACAAATTTAATATCAGAAGCGTGTTACTTGGAGCGATAAAACCGGTGTATTTTGAGTTGAAAAAAGAGCAAATTGGCATGATAATGAAGCATTAACGAAGTTGAAGTGGCGCGAAATTTAAGTGCCAGTCACAATTCTGTTTTCAGTGTATTTTCGCGTCGGAAGCGCGTACGGTTTCATGAGATGAGACCGGAATAATAATGCACAGTTGCGCAACGTCGCGTTATGCATTAGTCGGTGTGCTAACGCGTCCCGCGCTGGATGCTGCGACGGTTCACACGCCGCGGGAAAAGATCCCACGTGGGAACGCGGTCGATTTTAATTGTATCTGTCGCGACCATACGAAATGGAGACGCGTGAAAACATGGGGCAAACACACGCTCCATATTGGTGGCCCTTTTTTTTACCAAACATCTTTAGGGAAATTTATGTCAATTTTATTTGCGCTTCGAAACACTATTTTAAAAACCATGGCCGTTATATAGATTTGGCTCGATTTACAATTTTTGGGATTTTTCCGTCAATTTCAAATACTTCTTGTTTTGCTATGGATGTTTTTGATGAGATAACTGAATAATTTAATACTGATATTCCGAAATTGAAATTCAACTGTTCAAAATATTCATTTTAAAATTAAATAAATAACATTGCGTGTAAGCAGTAACGTACAAAAGTTTTTGTTTGTATTCGAAATTTAATTTAATCCAAAAGTGAATCGAAATTTTTGCACAGTGGTGCATGAGTATGAAGAGAAAATAAATTTAAATCAACATTAGAAGATTTGTTTAAAATTCCATTTCATACTCCACTGACTTTTTTTTTACAAAGTTTTTCAAATAACCGAAACATTGCGCTCCAACTTCGAAACGAAATTTTGTTTCGACTTTTGATAAAAAAACAAGTGCAGCGGAACCATGCATTTCAGCGGCGTATTTACTTTTTCGTGGTAACTGGACGCAAAGGCTTTAACGTGATACATATAATAAATAATCGCTGCAAAACTTGCAATGATCGTGAAAATGGAAAGTGTGATAGATAATTATTCTAATAATTTTGACTTGTATTGTTTTCATAAATTATGAAACGCGTTTCGTAATAAAGTTTCTGCAAAAAAAACCACCGACATAAAGTAGAATATTACTACTTACTAAAGGTGCAATAAATTGAAGTGATATAGATTAAGATATGTGACTTTACTTTTAAAAAATATCGAAGTAATAAAAGTTAATTAATTAATAAATATCAAGTATAGTACTTTTGTATGTGCAGAAATAATAATGCAACAAAAAATAACAAATTATATGTTTTAAATAATTTATTTTATTAAACAAAATAAAAAATCATTAAATTAAGCTCTGAATAAACAGGACAGAACAAATTACCAAATAAAAGCAACACAAATTAATGCGAAGTGAAATTATAATTCATGTCGGTAATACTACTACAAATTATAAATTAATCACATAAACAAAATATCATTTATAAAGCATTATAATAATGTTTGTTTATTAAATAGTAATAATCCTTTTATATTATTCAATAAAAACTTTAAATGAAAGCAAAGGAATGACGAGAAAAATATAAGTTGGAGAGGCAGTAAAAAATGAGTTTTACCATTTAAAAAATAAATACTATTTTTTTTTGTTATTCAGAAAAATAAATATACATTTCCATTGGAAATATTTTATATCTAAAAATTAAATTTAACATAACTATCTTAGACGAGGAAAACTTATTTAATACCTTAAACATATCATTTTAACAGAATTGGAAACTTTTGAAATACTGTTTAAATGAATAAGAAATTATAATCGAGACATTTATTAATCGATTGGAGTTATGATTCACTGAAAAGAATAATACTTTCTTATGCAATATATAATATAAATAGGAATACAATTATCTTATTTCCCTTGTTGAACAATTGTCTGACGTTAAACTGATTGGTGTTCAACATTAAATTCAAATGATTATTTTGTTAATATTGTTTTAAGTTTACGTTATAACGTTATTCAATGACTCAAATTTATCTGAAAATTAAAATTAAATACACGTGAAAAAAAACTAATTTATTAATTTGGTTTATTTTTATGTGAATAACTTTCTCGTGTGTCCTGTTATATATATATATATTATTTTTGTACATACAAATTATAATTCACTATTTCCAAGTCTAATAGATTTTTTGGTGCACAGAAATCAAACTGGTCTATATAGATAAAGAAATGTCTGCAGAAATATATTTCACAATTTATCCTCGTTTAATTTTGCATTAAAAAGTGCAATCAAAATCGATGTACTATACCGAATAACACACTGCGCACATTTTGCACAAAAACGTATGATAGATTGTAATGGAAACGGAGTTTCAAAAGTCAGCACGAACGTTTTTCAATTCGGCTTTTGCATATGTCTATCTCCGCACTATGTATATATTTTAGTGATTTATTGTGACTCAAGATTAAGTATACTAAACTTAAAATCAGTCACGTTGCTTTAAAGTACATAACATTTCCATTTTATAACGCACCTTGTTCTGAAATGTGAAAATACACCTAAACGCTATACACTCTAAAAAAGCCTTGTAAAGTATCCTAGTGTAATAAACTCTCAAAGTAATATTTAATTAAAATGATTCCATCCTTTAATTATGGAAAAATTTCGCGTCTTACTGAAATGCATTTTACATAAAATAATTACTTAAATAAAAGTCAGCTCAATCTAATGACAGAATGGCGGGATTATCGGTTTTTACGAGAGGCAAAATAAAATTATAAAAATGCAGCGAAAAAATATCGATTCGTCGTTTGAGATTTGCAAGTTAACGAAGTACCGATGTAAAATGCGGTATGCGCGCATCAAAAGGAATCATCGATGGACAAACGGAACGCCTTGAATTACGACGTTTGTATAAATCATAAATACATGGCTTGCGTCGTGCATCAGCGACAGAGGAAAAGTTCGTCGTGGAAAGATAAAGTTGGCTTCGCGAGTTGAGGACAAGAGATGTATCGCAACGCGTGCGAGTAAGCTTGATCCGCGAACGCGTATCAGCCTCGCATCGCGCTACCGACACGTTCGTTGAAATCTCCCTCGGATCGACAAGCTAACCGACGAAAATTCAGATCCACTTATCGATGTCGCGACTCGAGCAATACGGCAAGTAAAAACCTCTCGAACGGTATCGGAGTACCAATATGTATTTGTTAACAACGAACAACAAGATTCTTTTAACGGCACTCATTGCGCTCACTTGAGTCGAACGTGACGTCATATGAACGATACTTGTCATAAGTAGTTTACGTTTAAAATGCATGTGTCGTACGATTACGGACGGAGGAAAAAAGCAACATTAAAACGCATGGTACTGATAATGAAAATGATCACTCGGGCAATACGAATTCAAATTCGTATTTTGATGGGGGAATCGAAACGCGTCGCAATGAAAAGATTCATTGCAATTTGATTAATATTGCAAATTCTATAACTCAAATGGCAATTTTAATGAATTATATCACGCGGATATTAATAATTGTTTGGAATTTCACAGAGTATTCAAGTGTATCATTATTCGTCGCGATAAGACGAAATATAAAAATCAGTGATTTAAACATAATTGAAATCATCGATATTGCATAGCATTCTATTAAATAGTGCGTGATTTAATTCCATTTACAAAAAGCCGCACTAACATTTTTTCAATTCCGCCAAGTTTTCTAATACAAATTTATGTTTGCACATATTTTTAATAATATCAGAAATACTTTACGTCACTGAAGAACGTAAATTTTTGATCCCACGTTAAACTTCGTTAAGTGAAAATATTAGCTTTTAGTTTTATGCAATGAACTCTTTTAGCCCGGATTAATTGAAATATTAATCAAGATATTTGTTCGTTTAAACAATTTTATTCCTGAATAAATAAAGACAGATTCTGTTTTTAATAAAAAGTAACTTCTGTTTTTAGCCGTAAAGATTTTCGCTCATTTTCAGAGCGAAATGAGAGAGAACAGATATATTATTTTTATATCTTATTTACGTTTTTTCGCAATATCGTTTCCTGGATGGAAAATGTATAATAAAATATAACTACTGTGATGAAAATCATAGATTTAATAATTGACATCTTTTTTATTATGGGACAGAATATAATTTGTTGTAACGTTCCCGAGTCTGTGTAATTTATAGAATGAATTTGAAAATGAAGTAAAACGAGCGTCGTTCAACATTATCAATAACATATTAAAAGCCCTTTTTGGCTGAAATCCTGCCCGATGGAGATTTATCGATCCTGATAGGGCGTGACTGATTCAACTGAATAGAGTTTTCTACTAAGATACACAGATATCTTACGTATGCAAGATGCGCTGCATTACCAACATTATCGAATGACGTAAAAACCACAATGGAGATTAAAGTGTATATATAAAAAAAAATAAAAGACGAATATGCGTGCTAATAAAACGAGAAAATTTCGAATCTAAACGATTCATTGTTTCAAAATGAATACCAATTTCAAAGTATGCTGCGAAAATAGTAGAGAAATTAAATATCAGTTGCAATTTTGTCTTATAAAAAATAAATGACATTAAAAATGAAAATATTGAAAAATAAGTTATACTATAAAATATATTTAAAAAATAAATAGACGTTTTTCTATTCAGAATGTTTCTTGTTTGTTTAAATTTGTTTTCTTGTCGATTTTTAATTGCCTATATACATGATCCATATAAACTGATTAACAAGTTGATTTACTGAAAAATAAACTGCTGAAGTCAACTTTGTAATCGAAAGTAAAGTTTTAATATGGTTATATTTTAGTGTGGAATTTATTTATTTTTTTTTTTAATTATTATAACAAATGAAGAGTCAAAAATCATAAAAATAATACGTAACATTTGTAACAAAATACTATGAATACAATAGATAAATCTTATTAATTACCTCTACAATAATGCATGACTTAGTATTACACTCGAAAAATTTGCAGAGAATTATTTAATATCAAAATATAAACCCGGAAAAGGTATCATATTTTAAGGTTGTGTTCTTTGAATTTAAGCGAGCATGAATTAAAATGTCCTTTGCAGATGATGCAATCATTTACAGAAATTTACAAATACACAAAATATCTGAGCTGAATATCAGTTTATATGAAGAATGTTTAGTAATTTATTTACCGAATCATTGTTTAAGGGGTACAGAAGATGAAAGAAAAGATACGGTACTAAGATGGTCCAGTTGAGCTTTGAATTTAATAGATGGCTTATCCGTATCATATGTACGCGAGCAATGAGATTTAATGGGCTAATGCGATTATGGAAAACTTTCGAAACAACTTCTCATATTTAAGTCAGTTCATTAGTGCATTATGAAAAGTTCGTCATTGTTCCATTTTAATTTACTTTCAAAAAAGAATGTCAAAAAATTGAAACAAATACAAATCTTAAATAATCATTAATTAATTATAATTGATTTTTGATTGGTAATTTAATTTTACTTATTACATTTATGACACCTATTTAGTTCTCATTATCATATATACCATATTGCATTTTTCATTTCGAAATATAAAACGATATTAAGAAAACACAACAATAAAACTCTTTTTCACTCTGTTTCAAAACCCATACTTTGGATTACTCGAAATTTGCTCGAGTTCAAAAACAACACTGATTTTGACATATTTCATACCGTAATCCACGATTTTGATCCAGCATATAATTTGAAAAAATCGGTTCATCTTAATAAACCAAAGTGTTTCTGATGCACATCGCGCAATCTCATCATTTTTGTGACGCAAAGGTTCGACGCGTTGCGATTTTCGATCAGAACTGCGAACAAGTTTTCACCTTTCGCACGAAGAAGCGCGCAAAGCCCACGGGAAATATTGCCGCGCAAAACGTTGCATCACAAAAAGACACTTTTTCGTCGGGCAATGCTTTGTGCACGTACGCGAGTACGTAACGCGTCGCGGAGTCTCGATGGGTTCGGTCGGAAATGAACTGACCTCGAAATTCCAGGCCTCGGTTTATGTAACTCGTATTAAGGTCGCTCGAAAAACACGAAATCCTTTTTTCACGTACCTGCAACATTAAAATAAAGGCAAATTAATTGTTGTGTTCCATCCAAAAAATGATCGTTTTAAAAACTTGCTTTTAATTGCATCATTCAAATCACGATTAATCGCATTTCCGAAAGAAACGCTGTAACTCATTTTGTTTATCAATCCGTATTCGAACCATTTATCATTTTATCAACGTCACTTTGCAGTTTCGCTAATTTCATTCAAGCCAAAATAGTTTAAACAGAAATTACCAAAGTTTTTAATAAGACCCGACAAAATTATTTTCCCCCTGTTCTGCACAACAACTTTAGATGATTCGACTTTCTTAAGACAAATCACCTTCCGCGAGGAAGATAAATCAGTAAGTCCGAAACTCGAAGGGAAATACTAATACAACCGCAATGAATTGCTTAAGTACTGCGCACCGCTCATTGACGGGCGATAAATCCCCGAAATCAGTTGCACGTGTTATCGCTGGACGAACGAACTGTCTTAACTAAACGTCTCGTTGCGCAACGCAACAATTTCAGTTTAATTAATTTTTCCCGAGCAAATAAGAAACGGTTGATTGAATTGTAAAAACTGCTCGTCGAATTCGACGTTTTAGCTCGCTGAGTTGAACGTGCGTTTCAATCAAAGTTTCATTCACGCCAACGCGAATGACACTTTTCCTCAGCTCCGATTTTTATTCGTTTGTTGTAAAGCATTTTTGTGTTCGCAGTTAGCATTTATTGCTGTTAACCGGTCGCTTCCTGCTTACGCTATGCACTTATGCGTGGATGCAGTTTATGCATCGCGCGGCTACCGCGCGTTACAGGCTTTTGCCATTATTAATATCATCAACAATTCGCCAAACGAACGCACGCTCCAGAAATTCCTAATTGGCACGGGTCCAAATGCGAGGAGATCTTGTCGCAAAAATGATAAAATTTAACGGTTAACGTTAACTTTTGTTGTATTAAAAGACATTGTTAAACATATTTCAAATGACCATTCGAATTCATATTCTTGTAAATTAAATTGTGATTTTAGTAGGAAAAGACCGCACGTATTACCTCGAATCATGCTTTTTAAACGACTTCCAAATGTCCTCTTTTTTAAGTACTATTGTACACGAGTTCATAAACAAAACGTATAATATGTATAATATATTGTATAAATGCGTAATATAATTGTACAATATAAAACAAAATTACGCGATGTTTCGCTGGAACACAATTTGTTTATTTCCAATTCACACTGCACTACTTTCAGTGTTCCGATTTCGTGACATTTTCACTATATTTGTACGATAAACTTCAAGAAACATTTGATGTCCTACAGAAATATCTTCTGACTGATAGACTTTCTCGAAAAGTTCAGGATAAATCAAATTTGTTTTCGCTTTTCTTTTGGAATTATTGCACGCGGAAAGACATTCTTCTCTGGAAACTTTA
>JABFOX010000256.1:0-18725 GCA_022817665.1 Axea sp. ZL-2020
AGAGTAGAAATTATTAATTATTTTTAATTTTATACATTATATATTACATATATATTTCGTGTTTTATATATTTTATGACATATATTATATATTTTATAGACAATACATTTTAGTGGCTTCTTATCATATGACATTCCCCATAGTGCAAGTAATTGGACGCATTAATTTCATGCATTAATTTATTCAAATAAATTCAATGTTTACAAATACCCTAAAAATTGCAAAATTTGTAACTTTAGTCTGAAAGAATCATCTTAATGCATGATTGACCCCTGTAAAGTGTTTTATTGGATCTGAAATAATAAAACTGATTGTTCGGGTTTATTGTTAAAATATTAAATTAATACTTAAAAATATAACCACAAAAATTCTTTGATAATGGGATACTTTAGAAAACTATATATTTTAACTATATTAGGTAACGACAGACATTACTAAGACTATACTACAAGATAACAATTAAATGTTCTTCTATTATTAAAGGGTTGTATGATTATACGTATAACTATTAATTTAATATTTCAATAATATAAATCGATAAGACACTTATTCCGTGATTTTAGTTCCGAAGAATCATCTGAAGGTAAAATGTTAGAGATAAAATCATGAGGTTAGGGTAAATGAATTTGATTGAAATAAAATAATTTTAAAAATCGCCCTCTCTTAACCTATTTCTCTATATTTATAAACAAAATTATCATTTGTTGAAATCTTTGAATTTTTTATTTACGTGGGAAACGTGTTTTAATGGATAATATGAATACGGATATTAAGAAATATATGGATAATAAGAAATATATTTGTTTAGTACATCATATTCGATTAACATACAAAAATTGATTAACAGAGTTCAAATAATTTGCTATATCTACATAATTTAAGAAAACCAGACCCTTTTTGACTTTACCACATATTTCACCTTAAAAAAAATACATTTGGTAACATTTTAAAATATTTTCAGAAATAATGTAAAGTAATTTGTGCTACTCATGTTCCAAAGTAACTTTGTGCTTTTGTATATAAAGAATACAAATATATCACTGAGGTATCATAAATAAAAAAAACTAAATGTTTACGAGTTCTAAGTTACATTTGACGCAACATTTTTCAAAAGTTCGCCATCTGACAGTCTTCTGAGGAAGTAAAAATAGGTATAAATAAACTACACAAGTATTTCATAATTAACATTTGTACACTGAGCGCTTGCGAATCGTGCGATTTATACTCCTACTAAAATTAGTAGTGAATGTACCTCTATGAATTTATACGAATGGGAGTGTTGAATGATAATCTACTAAACTAGGAATCATTGGCGCTAGGAGTACATGTAGTTTAATCGCGGGTTTTTGTGTCATAACAGAAAGTTGAATTTGTCCAATATTAATTTAATTTACGATTGAATATATTCTTAATCATGGAAGTTGAGCCAAGTAATAGCAGGAGAAAAATATTGAATCATGTAATTTGCAGTATACTAGTGGAAGTAGGTTTTGATTCTTGTGAAAAAATAGCCTTGGAAACATTAACTGAAATGCTACAATCTTGTAAGTTAATATTATTATGCAAAATACAATTATTTTTTACTGTAACAATATTTTAATATAAATTCAATTTTTTATATTCTCTTTATTAAAAACAACATTTTATTAGTTGGCTTATTTACATTTTGATCTTTAAAATTTCAAAAATAACTTTTCTGCGTTATTTTTTAATTTCACATCATTTATTTAGGTCTTAAATATGATGACTTATAAGTTTCTTTCTATTTATTTATAAAAATAAAATTAATATTTAAAATGAAAGCATATTTATAGGTTATGTTTATATTTGTAATAAAGTAACAGTTGTCACCTTGTCAATGTTTTCATGCAGCTAATATAAAAATTGTGTACGTTTTTTAAAAATTACATTTGTTGAATGAAAATTACTTTAGGATATTAATTTTTTGTTATAAAAATATATAATTATGATTTGTGTACACATATGATTTAATACATCTTATGTTTTTATAGTTCTTGTAGTAATTGGGGAATCATCAAGAAATTATTGTGAATTAGCTGGAAGAACAGAAATACTTATTGGAGACGTTATTTTGGCTTTGATAAATGATGGCTTTTCATTGAATAACTTAAAAGATTATGCTATGAGAACAAACAGAACAATACTGCCACAATTACAGCAGCAAACACAAACAAAACAGTTAAATATTCTTCAAGCTGGAGTCAAACAAGCCCATCCTCCTCATATACCGAATCATTTGCCACCTTTACCAGATCCACATGCATATATCAGAACACCGGTATGAATATTTTCACTTTTACACATTAAAACTATAATTATAGAAAACAGACTATTTATAAATAAATATTTAATTCTTGTAATTTTTTAATTGAACTTTTTTGTTACAAAAATTTAATTGATAAAAATAAATAAAAATAACAATTATCAAAATACTTTTATTTTATAGACACATAAACAACCAGTCACAGAATATGAAGCTATACGAGAAAAAGCTGCAACACAAAAGAGAGACATAGAAAGAGCACTGACTAGATTTATTGCAAAAACTGGAGAAACGCATAGTTTATTTCTTACAGAAGATAATAACAGTTTTCCTTGTTAGTACTATTTATATGTACATTGTAAAATATAAATGTGCTATTGTATTATACAAGTTGTTTATTTATCAAAGGAAAACAAAATTAGTTAATTAGTTAATATTTATACAACTTTTTATATAAATATATGAACATTTGTGTAAATATTTGTACTAATCACACAAATATTTATGTTATCATATAAAAGAATGCTAAAATACATATTTATATAATTATCAAAATAATTATTTAACATAATTTTTATTTCTGTTAAAAAAACAAGAATCAATTACTAATCAAACATTTCTTCCTATTTAATATGTAAATTATTCTGTATCTATTTAATATGTAATATTAAATTAATATTAAAGTTTAATATAAGACATATTTTAATATATTTTTTATTTCAATACAGTGATTGGATGCAAGCCACAGTTTCCAAGCTATCTTTCAGCACTTCTGCCACAGGATCAGTTATTTGAACCAGACCCAGAATTTGAATTTGAGACAACTCCAGTTAAAAAAAAGAAAGATTCAAAAACTGAAAACAATGAAGAAGGTTTATATTTAATAAATAAATATTTTATTAAACAAATGTTATTATTAATTTGAATTCTAATTAATACTCTTAATATATTAATCAAGATAAATGAAATAAAAATATTATAAATTTATTATCACATTATCACTTACCTTGCATAAAATATGCTTATTATGTAATTATACTTAATATGATTAATTTAATGGTATTTATTATTTTTATTGTATAATTATTTAATATTATTTATAAACTCAAAGATGATATCAAATTACAAAAACAAACATTTCATTAATGTGAAATTATTAAAAATTTAAATTTTATTAAAATTATTTGTAGTCAAAAACGAACAAGGTAACACTGAACAAAATGGAGAAACAACAACTCAACAGGACATAATTGACAACCCTTACTTACGTCCTGGAAAAATGCCGAAGATAAAGGTTCCTGGATCAGCTCAAACTGGAATGCATTTGAAGAGGGAGTCGCTGGACAATTTCTCATAAAATTTAAAACTTAAGGGCTCGATAAGAGATAAATGGAATACGCTGTTGTCCTGTGTAATAGGTATTATTTAATTCATTTTGTTTTAGTGTCATTACATCTAACTAAATTAGGTTACAATCTTGGTGTTTTTTAATAACCATAATTTGACAATAAATATATAATTAAGGTCAACAACATTCCAGTCCATTTTGTCAGGATTATTTCACTATGATAGTATGTTCATATGAAAACTGTATATTTATAAATACGAATTGTAAATAAATATGTATATATATTTGTATGTATGGAAAAATAAATTCTACAAATAATATAGCTGCTTTTATATCGTATGATCTTAGCACCATTGTACACAGGAGAAAAAGAAGCAAACTTTTCTTCCTTGCTCAACAATTGTTTATATCGGTTCTAATTCACAAAATTCCAATAACATTATTTCAACTCTGAAACATCAACTATTGCTTATCTTTATTCAGATTTAACTCGAATTATTGCACTTAACAATACGTCCAAATTGCTCGATTCAGCAATGTACAAGAGTATAAAAAAATAACAACCAACGATCGTGAAAAATTTGATTGCATTTGATTGTTTCTCTTTCGCCATTTAGCAGCAGAGATAAAGAGATTGCGGATAAAGGTACAACAGAATTAAGGCGATTTAATATTTTTTTTATGATTAAACATCTGAAAAACAACTTTAGTCCGCAGTCTCTACTTAATACTTTCATTAGTCACCATTGTTATAACTACGTTAACAATTATTTTAGTTACCCAAAAAGATTACAAAGTATTTTAAAGGACGAATCTGTAAATTCATCGAAATCGTGTTGAATTAGTGTAAAATGTTAGAAAATTTTCTGATTCTGTTGTTCATTCATGCATTTAGTTACTTCACGTTTATAAGTTTTCTTGGAATTAGTACTGATACCACGGCTGACGGCGCACCCACCGCAGTTTCATGCCGGATGCCGTACGGATCTTGATACTGGCGCATTCGGCTGCTCGTACTGTTTCCTTTACACTTTGCATTAAGTTCTGCGCGTTTCCAACTAACATGTCGGTCGCCTCTTGGTCTTCTTCAGTGCCTAGTTTTATTATAGACATAAGAATTAGTTAAATATTTTTGATAACATAAATATATAACATATGAAATCCTGTAGTTTTTATTACAAATTGTGAAAAAATGTCTTACATCTTATTTATATATGGAAGATATTGGATTATGAATGGAATATAAATAGATTCTTCTTTCTTTTCTTCTTTAATAAATTAAACTTAATATCCATTCAATGTTTGTTCAAATGAAGTGTACATATATGAAAAGTTACCATTTGTTCAATTTTAACTTTCATGCACATGCAATTATGAAATCTTTATTTATCAGATACTTCCATCTAAAGTCAATGAACCAATGACTACAATTTTCAATATGAGTTTAGAAAACAATCTTTAAATAAAATAAAATTAATTGTATAATGATTGATAAATAATAATTTTTATTTTGAGATTTTATGTATTTATTTATTTCTATTATAACTCAAAGACAGAATACATGTAACAGTACATTTTATCATAATGTAAGCTGTTAGTGATAAGAATATTTGACTTACATTTAATAAATAATTTTATTTAATTATCTAATTAATGTACTGATAAAAATAACACAAAAAAACTAATAAGCGTGGAATACAATTTTGAAAAATTCATGAATTTTAGAAATCTGAGAAAACTTAAATAGCTTGATTATTTTGATGTTGGTTTAATTTTTATTAAAATTATAAAAGAAAATGTTCAATTGTTAATATTGCTTATATTAATATTTTTAATATTAATATTACATATTTATTTATAAATATACTTATATTTAATAGATAAACTTACTACTGACAATTTTAAAATAAATTTTAAAAAATTATTATAATTTAAATAAAAATTAAAGAAATTGTAAAACATTTCTAGAAAGATTAGGAAAAGAATTAGGTAACTTAAAATTAGAAAAAAGTGGTGTTTGTGATAATGAATTGAATATTAAAAATAGTGCAATTGTTAAAATTTTGGAAATGAAAAACACGTGAAGCAAGCATATACAAATGCAGCATGAGGTTACCATATAGCATCAGCTCTTCCCAGGTGGGGAGCGTTTCTAAGCAAAAAAAATATTTTTTTAATTATCTCGTATTATAAAGGTGGTGAGCATTTAAAATGGTGGTGAGTAATTTAAAATTACTTTAACAATTCAAAATATTATTCATCAAATATTTCATAAATACAGTGAATTACAGTATGATTTATTTGTTAATCAATTTTATTTTTTAACATATTTTTTCCCCTCACCCTCCATAATTATGAAATTTATAAAATAATGTTAAATCTGTTTAATGTTTATATTATAAAACAAAATTTGCATACAATTTCTGAATTTAGAAAACCACAAATTTACATACTAAAACATTCGATTGATATATGTCCACTTGAATTTTCTCATCACTAAACATTTGTATTCTCTGTTTAATGATTGGTATGAAGTGTAAAGGTGAATGATTAATTTCATGAAATTTTATTTGATGTAATGATAATAAGCTTTATTTTATTTATTTTTCTAAGTAAATTCTTTTATTATTCACCTCTCAATGTTCTTATGGATTTTCAAACCGTTACTGTACAATTATTTATTGAAACTATTTGTTAGTACATGAACACTGAGTTGTTAATAATAAAAGGTTACTAATCACCTAAATAAGTTAAAAATACAAGAAACGTTGATTTCCGAAAATTCGTAAGTCAAAACTTATTTATGTACAATTTTAAATTATAAACACGCCATCAACGTTGCTTTATTATTAATTTTATCAGCAATACTTGTTAATTTGTTAAAATAATACATATTTATGATAACGTAGCAAAGTTGGGAAAGTACCTTGAGCTCCTAACATTGTCGCTTTCACAGTAGACAAAATCTTTAGCTGCGTACCTATTGTCGGTATACGTTCACATACTTGAAGCAGATTCTAAAAAATATTATTTTGTATTAGTTTGACATGTTAAGATTATTATACAACAAAGTTCGTTATAATTCATATAATTTTACAATTGAACAAATATTATTTCAATAAACGTACTGTGCGAATACGCTTGTCGGTGCATTCTCTAGCCAATTCTTTAGCCAAACGTGTTACTTCTTGAGAAGCCTCGGCAATAGCTTTGGCACAGGCAATTAAATCACGTTTGTTTCCTCCCTCGCCTCTTACTAATCCAGACAACCTTCCCATTAGCACAGCCATCTTTTTAGCGGCTGCGATGATCTCGTTGTCTTTGCTGGACCATGGACGTACTTCCTGATGCAAACCATGAGCTGCCATCTACAAAAAAGAAATTATGAAATGAATTTCAATCATATAGACATAGTTCAAATATAAATGTCCCGAATGTATAATATTTACTTTTTAATATATTGCATTTAATTCGTAATTAAGAAACAATACTGTAATTCAAATATACATGTTGATTTGAAATACCATAGTTGGTTGATTCGGTTGAGGGGCGTGCATAAACATTTCATCCTCATCGTCGGTTTCAGGTGGAGGTGGTCTCGGTGGTGGAAGTTCGCCACTTGGCAAGGGTGGACGTGGTGGTGCCATTTCTGCTCAAATACACAAGTGTAAGTTGTTAAAACTTTGCAACCATATCATGTGATATTAATTTTGTAATACAGTTATACAAATTATAATTGATTCATGCGTTTTATAACAATTAACACATCAGGCTTAAGCGGATTATAATTTATATTACTGTAAAATCAAAGATAACAGTTTAAATTACTTTATTCCAGTATTACTATTTTAATTTTTATTATTAATTAAATCGAATATTTGTTAGGAATTTTGATTTTATTGCATTTTATATTTTACAACATTTAAAAATTGTATTTAAATGTAAATATTTTATTAAATAATATTATAGATTGAATAAATAACTATATACATAATATTTATAATTGAAAATATGAACTATATTTATTTTGTTAGTGAATAATGCAAAATTAAATTAATTCAGTAAAAATAATGTTAACTTTAATTCAAATGACGAATTTAGATAATTTAACTTCTGAGGTCAGACGATAAATGCAACTCTTACCCTTAATTCGTGTTTTAACAGTTCTATTTTTATACCTTAAAAATTTAATTATAAAAATTAAAGACAAACTCATACCTCTAATATAAAGAAAAGTAAAATAATAGCATGGTATCAGAACAACGTTTTTTATTATAATTGGAAACTTCTTTTTTAAACATAACAGTTTATAGAAGATCAAAAGTTATTAATATTAGTTTGTTAGAATAATTGCTCATTCATAAAAGTGTATGGAAAAAATTAAAACAGTTTAATCATAAGTGTTTATTCTATACTTAAATAGAGTTAAAACTAAAATGTTTTTATTCTATGTTTAAATAGAGTTAAAACCAAAATATTTTACGTAAAATCGTGCGAACTTTTTTTTAATAAAAAGTAAGAAATAAACAAATAAAAATAAAAAGATAAAGGTAATTAAAACTGTAGCTGTCATTTCGCCTCTGTGATGTGAAGCAATAACTACAATCACTTTTTTCGGAAATCTGAAGTTACCTCTGGCTGCGTCTGACTTTTCTAACTCGTCCACGGATGCAAGATCTTGGTATAAGAGATCAGGATTATCTCCTGACGAAAAATAAAGTTAGCGCAAGCGAAATGAATAGTATGAGTCGAATAATATTGTGTGAAACTAAAAAGTAAAATAATATAACAAAGCCATTCGTGAAATTATAGAATGATTTTCAGGCACAACTTTTATGTTGATATAATTATAAATGTATTGAAATAAGAAATACGAAATAGTTTGTTGTAAATCAGCGAGTGATCAATCTAAAATAAACATGTAAATACATGTCTAATTTGATTGATAAATATTCCATTAATTAATTAAAATTAATTTCTCATTCATAATTACTATTCAAGAATTCAGCTATCTTTATTATTTATTAAATAACATTGTTCATCTCAATACTTTAATCTTTTAATTTAATTATATAATTAATTAAAATTGTGTAAGTTTATAACTAACTATTTAGAAGGTTATTAATGTTGCTAAATAATTATATATTATATATTATTGTATAATTTTTAAAAATATTTTTAATGAATAAATTTTTATTAATAATATAGAATTGATTGATTTTGATTCTCATCGTGAATAATTTAATATTTATATCCACTGATTATTTTTCATTATTTATTTTACACTAATCAATTACAACCAACAATTTTTCAATATATACAAACACTGGGACTTTAATTTTGAAAACATAACTACCTCCACGAGCCCATTTCGGTAAAGGACTGATAGGCCGATGTTGGAATTTATTGCTGCCTGAAGTAGGGCTGACTTGTAAAATGCTCGGTGAAGGTTGATTCCGCAAAGGCTCGCCGACTTCGGGAAATCGAAGTAGACGCATGCCAATATCAATGACAAAATTATAATGACGAACAAAAAAAAATAAATCACGAGAACTCGTTATGGACGAACGTCTTAATTAATCATAAACATAAATTGAATAACTGATACAAAAAGCACGCCATGCAGTACGTTAATGGACGCAAGAGCAAAGTACCTTTATCGGCGAAGTAATTGTACGTTTGACGCGGGACTTCTTCTGTAAAAATTGGCGTGCGATGTAAAAAATGTAATAAAAACTAAACGATAAATTGAATAAACAATAAAACTGTTCACAGAATTGTAAAAAAGCACTGTACAATTTCCTTAGTATTTGGTAGATGAAATATAAAATCCACTTACCATCCTGGATATGCAACTGCGTTAAGTTTGGTGGAGCTATGACTTCGGGTTCAACAACAATTGCCTTTCGCACTTGGCCCACGGCATTCAATAACTAAAATTGAACATTACAATAATTTCGAAATTTGTTTTGTATTCTGTGGATCATATATATATATATTTTATAATATAAAATATTTGCTAATGCAAATAAAACGTACTGCTCGATTGCTTTCTCTCCATCTAGAAACAGCATGCCCATCGTTGGTATTTATGGCGACTGCTTTCGCGTCTTGAACCATTGGAGCAACACCTGAAAAAAACGAATTTTTCTTAATTGCTATCTTTGTTATTTTTCATGTTGTATTTAAAACATGTAATTAAATGCTATTATAATAATTTTTACATGTGAAGTTCAAAGCATGTACATTAAAGAATTTAAAGCAATTTTTTAAAATATAAATTTTTTTTGTGACTTATTAACCTGTATGAATATAACTTTACAAATGACAATGTCGTATAGAATGATCGCGTGTTAGTTACGTCATTTGAATTTTAATTATCATTCGTTAGATAATTGGTCGTTTACACAAGTTCCACTCTCTGAATTCCCCCTAATACTAGATATGTTTCATTGTATTTTCTAATAGAATTTAGCAAGCATATTCAGACTCGAAAAATAAAATAAAACACAACATACACGAACAAAAAATTATAAAGAATCTTGTTTAATTAAAAAATAACGAAATTTAGTTGCTTTCTGATTACTTAACTGTAAAGATATATTAGGCAATACATAGCACAGACAATACTTGGCTTACTAATAAGTTCAGAGATTGTCATGGAATGAAACGAACTTTTTTATAACAATTTCCATTTGTTGTATTATAATGTATTTTAATTGTAAAAAATAGAAAATGATAGTACTTCTTTGAAGAGCATCCGCAGCTTGGTTAAGTCTATGAATAAAAGCTGGATCCTCGCTGTTGTCACTTTCTTGTTTAGCAACCAGGATAACTCGATTGGCCAAACGAGCGATGGCTGAAGTATTGTCCACCATTTTTTGCGGATTATTCTTGGCGATTGCGTCTTCGCATAAGAACGTGTGTTTCTGCATCTGTTCCTCAGATGTTTTGATAAAATCCCCACTGTCGGTTGCCTCATCGCACAAAGTTCGTGCTCTCTGAATAGTCTCCGCATATTGCTTGCGCAGATTTTCGAAGTGCTCATCCGCGGCCTTACTCTCGGGGTAAGTCATACGGATTCTACCCGCGTTTACCAATTGGGGCGTCAGAGACTCGACTTGAGACGCACTGGCTGCCAGAGCTTCAGACAACTTTTTGTTTCCTCCGCTTCCTTAAAAAATGAAATAAAATTATTATAAAGTTTGACCAAAATCAAAGTTCAGTGGCGGATTGGAACATTGGTGCCTACTTTTTACCTTTCTTTATCTTCAATAATTAAACATGTTTTTTTTATTTTATACATTTCTAAATTCACCACTATCAAATTTAATTTTATTTAAACCGACCACCGGCTGCAACCATCCTAGCGGTCTTCGCAGCTCTATTGGAGAATGTCTGCAAGGCCAAAGTTTTGTCGTTGAAATTCTGTTCTCTGCCTGGAGTTCCTTCTGGGGCGAGTACAGCCTCGGTGAACTGTTTTAATGGAGTTGTTATGTCAATAAAATCTTCAACCACACGAGACACGACTGCTTGTTGTATTCTATTCTTTAATTCATGCAACTTGCTGGACAATTGTCTGGCGATCTCTTGGGCCCGTGGAGTGTTACCCTGTCCATGAGCGCAAAGGTCCCTTAGCTGATGAGAAAGATTGTCCACCTCGTCACATAGCTGGAGAATCTCTGCTTTGTGAATTCCAGGTAAACCTTCAGCAACCTAAAAAAAGGAAAAGTAATATAGATAGAAAATCAAAGCTATAGAAGCAGTGGATTGAATGACTTTCTAGCAAACTTACACCTACGTTACGGTGATTCTATCCATGGAAAGGGTTGCGTATGACAAAGGTTGTATTATGAACTGATTATTAAAATTATAGCAAACGAAAAAAAAGTTGGATAAAAAAAATTAAAACTGAATTAGAATTTATTATTTATGATAAATCAGCTAACAAAACTTCAAACTGATTTTCAAACTACAGGTAAATATAAAATAATGATCTAAAAAATGACAGATAATTTATAATATGTTTAATGAGCTATGAAAAATTAATGAAATCTTATGTTTTTTTTTGTTTTCGTTTTTAGAATGATTAATCGAAATGATTCATTCTCGAGGATTTTAGAGAAACTTTTATACCTTTTTTCCTTCATGAATGCTCATAGCAATAGCCTTCTGACCAAGTCCTTTATCATCGTGTTGAGGATTCAGGAGCCATTTATTTGCTTGTTCCAAACGACCTGCTACAGTGTGAGCAGTTTGCACAGTTCCAGATTTATCAGCTGCTACCAATGCTGATGCTACCATTGAACGAAGATCATTTAATTTTTCTTTGATGCTGCGACTGAGGGCTTCCGCTTGAGGAGTGTTACCTAAAATTATTTTGAGTTTTTATTTCGTTATTTTCTTATTTTCAGAATTGATATATCTATACCATCAGTTCTTTGCAAAATAAATTTAAATAAAATTCTAAGATGAATTAAATTTATTCATTTGATATATTCACATAAATATTTTATTACCATAGTAATAGTAAGTCCCACTATGTACGAACACTTTTGTGGAAAAAATAAATTAAAATATAAGTATTATTAATTTAATAAAATGATAAAACACGTTTTTTCATTATAAACTAATAAAGTGCAAAACGTTTACAAAATATATAATTATATTATGCAAGCTGACTAGAAAATTATAACTAAGAATGAAAGATAAAAAACCTTTATCTTGCTGTCTTAATTCACAAAGAGCGTCAGTCATTGTTGTAATTTGCGATGCGAGTTTCGAAAGAGGGTCTGCCTGAGACGGCGGCAGGTAACCGTCAGCAAGTCTATGAGCCTGATCTATTATCTGTCGAAGACTCTTCTCACCCACTCCACCTCTCAAAGCACTGCCATTATCCAACCAATCAAAAGCTGCTCTTATGCGAGACTCGATGGCACTTTGTGCTTTCTTCAAAACCTGATAAGAAAGACAACGATTCGTTTATAAGTCAAACCTCTAAAATAACAATGAAACAAAATTATATTTAAAAACTCGAAGAACGACTTTATTTATTAAAAAATGGTATCACAAAATAATACCGTGAGTTGATCGGCATCCCATTCTTCCTCGTCATAAGTAGTCAGTTGCAAAACGCGAATGATTTCATTAAGTTCGTCAGACATACGGCTCGACAAGTAGTTGCGATTTTCCGCAGCTTCTTCAGCGCCTTTTCCACCGTGGGATATGATGTGGATAAAGATTTTCATGGAGCAAATGAGAATCGGTGCGAGGGTTTTTACCTAAAATTATTATTTATTTAAACTTTACATGACATAACATAAATAAAAATGATAGATATAGCTGTTATCGCTTATAAAACATTTATGAGTAGTTACATATTTGATAATACAAGTAAAATTGCTGTCACTTTTCAGGCAGGTTTAATGGTATTTAATTTTAAATAATTGACATTGCCTTAACGATTTTATGAAATACTAAAATAAATTAATTATTGAGAATATTTGATTTCTAAATTATACCATTTAATATTTCATATAAAAATAACATACCCACAATATTTCTTCTTTTTCAAAAAGAAAGGACAAAAAATACACTTTCAATCAAAGAACTATCATGATTATTATGTCAACATTATTATTAATTTCAATTGATAAAACTAGGATTATAAAATTTACAAAATATTTTCAAAATCACCTGATCCAAACAGCGAACGAGAATTTCCCTGTGAACTTGGTGGGTGAGTTCCTTCTCGCGAGCGCTCACTTCTCTGGAAACTTTGCTCAGACAAGGACTGAGGTTCTTGAGGAAGTGGACGAGGTCCTCCATGGTCTCGATGACCTCTGCAACAGCGAGGTAATCGAGCACTCGCTTGCATTCTCGGATGATTTTACGAACCTCGCTTTCGTCAAAGCATAGCAAAAGTGAGCTCGTTCCTTGCAATATGCCACGCGATCCGTCTATGAGTTTCTTTCTGCAACAATTCAAAAATAAGAAAACCGTACACGGAAATCGATATCGAGAGCAACGTGATATTATAGTGACGAAATGAGATATCAAATTGCTTGAAGAGAAAAAAAGAATAAAATGCCTTTAAATCATTGAAATAACGCAAGTTGGCGGTTTTGTAAATTCAACCAAAAGGAGAAATTTTTACCTGAAAAGCTTCAGATTTACGCGTCTTAAAATGAAAATAACAAATAATTAATAAATGTTTGAATAATCAAATTAAGTTTTCACAGCAAAAGAGTCTCAATACCTCGCAGGACCAGAGTAAGGATCCTGTTTGAGCATCACCGATGCTTCCTCCAAAAGTCTCGAGGCTCCTTCGACTCTTTGCAGAGAAGCTGGCATATCTTGTCTGAGTAAGGCATCATCCGAAGAGTTTATTGTTTCTTTCCCTACCTAAATAAATATTAAATAAATTAAATATTACAAATTGGATTAAAGTGAAGACTATCTAAACTGAAAAAAAAGAAAAGAAAAAATTATAAAGAATAAATATTCAATAATAAAAAAATTATAATTTATTAAAAAAATTTCTAATTAATCATTATTATAAATCAATTATAGATAAGAAATAATCATAGATATTAATATAATAATTAGTAAGAAGCATTTGATAAAAATTTATAAATTACAATTATTAGAGATTATATTTTATTAACTACTTATTTTCAAAATTTTGTAAACGTTTATTGATCGTTTTTATTTACATTAACTAATTTTAATTGTTATTTAAATGATATAATTAATATACCTTCACAAGATTAGCCACAGCCATGCTAACGGCCTGAACCGGCTTAGACAAATCTGGCATAGCATTTCCATCTTCGGCCTCTTCGTGTAAAATAACAAGTCTTGATACCTTAAAACAACAAAAGACTTACTAATAATTATTCGAGCAACAAAGTACTATGATATATATTCAATTGCATTACAACACTTATATTCAGACCCGACTTGCAACACTTGACAGAGTTTATGAGTTGTGGCACAATAAACGCTCTATTTCTATAACTCACTCATATGAACACTCTTTCAATCCTATTTAAATAGATGACGTTATATAACTGGTTAAATTAAATTGACTGTATTTTAAATATGATTAATGGTTTTCATCGTCTTCAACAACATTGTTCCGAATTTTCACAAAAAAATAATTCCAAATTATTTCAAGTAATTGTATTAAATAATTAATGTGACTAATAAATTAATTTTCTACACGATAATAAAAATTCATTCAAATAAAAATTAAAAAATCTTAGTATAAACAAATCTTTTATATATTTCATCCGAATGTTTACGCCCTGGTCTATTTTAAGATGCTGTGTTGAATTATTCCAAAGTTTCATTTTCTTAGATGTTTCACATTAAAGTACAAGCGTTTGTGTATAGATATACAATGAATACTTTGGAATCGTAACATCGCGCAATCAAAAAATTTATTACAAACAGGTGACTCGAAAATTGACTCATCTAGCTTCACAATTTAATAAATTCCGTCTAAACTTTGTAGACTCCACGAATTTCGTCATTTCATTCACTCGAGTCAAGACAACATTTTCAATTCTGATAATTCAGTTATCAATTAATACTTGTATATCGAGATTGAATTGAAATGAGATTTGTGAAAAATATGAAAATCAAATGTCAATATTTGCATTATAAAACAATTCCTAGAACATGATAAGAAATATATCTTATCTATATATACTGATACCTTTTTTTAATTACCAAGTAGCATTTATTGACAATCATCAATATTATTTAAATGCAAGTGTATCATTAATTAATCACTATAATCAAATCAACAAATATGGAATAAAAAGAACATTTTTTTATCTTGTAAAGTTTTTTCTACAAAATAAACCAAACATAAATTGCTCTCTAGTGTGAAAATCTATGCAATTAATTATTAATGCAACAGTGCAACGACTCGTATAATCGACAAATCATAGTCATTGAATTGCAATTAGAAGAAGCATCCTTTTATGGACAGAAGCCAAGTGGAATCATTTTCATATATCAGGTGGGCATAATATCGAAGGTCTATTTACACTCAGCCGTTGGATTGTGGGAGACACCTCCTAGCTCAGAAGTAGCAGTGTATTGTGTAATTCAGCCTTTGGCTTCTACCGCTCCAACACCAAGGAGATGTCTTATTTTAACTCGGCGTATTTTTAGACCCCACAAAACCACAAAATTGCCTATTTTCATATTCAGGGTGTGGTTTGCCACAGCGTATCTCTGTTCAAATGATTCCTTAATCAATTAGTTATTCATAAATGAATTTACAGATGTATTTGTAAAACAAAGATATGTTGGATATTTCTTGACAAAAAAAAATGAACACAAGTCTGCTTTTTACCAAATGATGTCATATCTATATATAATACACATATGAATGTACAAATTGCACTTCTGTGAAATGACTCATGTGTTTGTTTATACAATGCAGGTAAAACGACAACTTGTAATTTTGATCCGATGACAATTGAAGTGAAAGGAATGCTTTTCTTAAATTGGAGCAACTATGTTGCATTGATTGATTCGAACCATGGGTTATTCACTGATGAACTCGCAATTGTTTTGTTTACATGCTGACATCAAGGAGCCTTGAGTGTTACATCGTTACAAAATTCATGTTAATGTAACTAAATAATTTGTCTCTTGATTTAAGTACCAATATTGAAGAGTGAATTTACATGACATATTTTAATAAGATTATGTCATTTATTCACATTTACTTTACATAAAACTAATTTTTTATATTGTTTTAATTAAAAACAAAATTAATTTTTTATGTTTAATATTTTTATTTAAACACTAATACACTTTTTTTAATAAAAAAAATATATACATATCATCCTCCGTTTTTAATTTTTCTTGCTAATAAAGCGAAAAAAAAACATAAAGAAATACTTTATTTTGATGCAAATAACAAAAAAAAAACAAAAAGAGAAAAGTGAAAATGTAAAACGGATGAAATGCAATTGAACTAAATTATGTTAATGAAATTAATATACCTGTTGTGCGACAGGGTCAAGTATGTTTTCGATAGTTTTTGTATGGAAGACAGGCATGTTTTGGCGTATTTCTGAACGGACTGTTCACAAATGATGATTAAATGCAGAAGGTGATAAAACGAAGCGTACAAAAACAACGGTTGTGAGACCAACGCAAAAAAAGTGTCAAACGTCAACATTCAACAACGGACAAACATGCACTGGCACTTGGCAGGTTCATGACACTGTTTCTCTCAAGTCGAACCGTCTCGATGGTACCTTGAAAGTGCACTTATGATTTTGAACTTTTTTAAAACAAAATTCCTGTATTCGGTTATTAAAAGCATAGAAAAATTGAATTCATTTCGTTTTGTAAGAAAACTAAAGAAATGAAGCACAAAAATTTATTTTTTGCACAATTTTCAATGGGACTCTTTTACTACGATCCTGACGGCAATCTAGCGTCAATAGCAGTGCCATCTCCTGGTCTGAGAGAACAACTGATAGAGGAATTTTTGTTGATAATTATTCTGGGAAAAGTGAAATGTTTTTGTGTAAAATTGTTTTATTTTGTAGAGTTTATTCAATTCTGGAATTAAGATTTCTTAATTAATAAATGAAAGCTAATTAACGGATTGTATATAATAGTGAATAGTTAATATTAGCAAGCAGTTGCAATAAATATTTTAATAGATTAATCATACAAATGAAGAAAATAATGAATACACCAAAGGTCTGAAATTAATAAGTTTTTGATTTTTTAAATATAATATACAAAAATTGATTATATATTTGGTATGAAAATGTCAATTATATTCTAATGAAATGAATTACAGAAAAGATGATTTAAAAATTTCAATGATATTGTGAGAAAAATGTTAGATAAAAATTTTCATAAAAAATGGAAATGTTATATATTTTTATTCTGGTTTGTTATATTTTCATACTCGTGAAAACTAGTTCTAGTAAATTCTATTATTCTGTCTATCTTACATCGTTAGAAATCTAGTAGCATTAACAGAAATTTCACGCAATCATTTTTTATTAAAAATATTTTATTTTTGCAAACTTAACTTCAATGTTCACAGTCCATTTAAAATATTAATTTATATTGTACGATAAAGACAAATTATGTAATAATTTTTTAACATATAGTAATATAGTCATTACAATTGTAAAAAAATTATTATTTATTGAATAACTTAAAAATGCGTCATGCTTAATTAATTTAGTAAATTAAAATTGAGACTGCTGTTGTTTAACATATTTTTTTATTTTAATTGTATTGCGTACTCTTTTCAAAATATATAAAACTACAAATTTGTATTAATAAAATTGGATTAATATTTTTAATAAATTATAACTTATTAACTTGAATGAATTAAATTTAGTTTATTGTATAATGTACTGCACTGAATTAAATATTATCGTTTTCTTACCATAAAGACTTATTTTGATATTAGTACATTATTTCCTTCAATATAAGGACCAAAATGAAAAATAACTTTAACTGGTATTATTAAATAAATGAGGCTGAAATATAATAATTTATTAATTTGTTTTAACACACTCTCAACTGCTAAGATTAAAGTTTGATTGTTGATATATATTTATACTTATTATCTATATATATTAGAAAAATGTATACTATAAACGCTTGGGTATATGAGTGTGCATGTGTATTGTTCTATTAAGGATGAAAATTTTAGAAATTAATTTCATTTTTGGAGACCTTTTACACTTAAGAAAAATATTCAAATTCTCAGAATAATTAAAAAAATTTTTTTCTTGGTACATTTTACAAATATTAAAACGTCTTTGATTAAATAAATGTTAAGATCATTACAAAATTAAATTAAATTAGATTTTTCAATATTTTTAATATTAACATATATTTATAATATATTAACATATATTTTAAAAGTTATATATGTTATATTTCAATTTTGTTTTTTATTATTTTTATTTTGAAATGTTGTCTAAATTCCCATTGAGTAAAATTTATTTTGCATTTGAAACACATTGTTTGTGTTCTGTTTCTTAAGTTTATTAATGAATTTTATACACAATTTATATAAACTTTGGA
>JABFOX010000257.1:0-18721 GCA_022817665.1 Axea sp. ZL-2020
ATATGACCAGCTTATTGTAGAGAGTGGTAAAATTTTGCAAATAATATTCAAATATTTTACTATAATATCACCCTATGTATTATCTATATATTTAATAATAATAAAGTAATTATTAATAAAATAATCATAAAATAAATGTCAGGTTGAGCTTATATATAAATGCATAAAGATTTGTGTATGGTGTTCAATAAGACACGGTGATAGGGTGCAATAGCACATTTTTATGCGAGTGCAGCTAGTAAGGGTGGTAAACCTGGTTTATCATCTTTTTAAGGTATCGTGAATTTATAGAAAGGGGGGGTGGCTCACATGTGACGTCGATCCGAACGACGGTTAAGCCTCGCGTCAATAAATCGTAACATTAGATTTAACGAATATGGAATACTTTAAACATAATAAACTTCGTTATTGATTATTGCTTCATTTATTAAAAGTATTATGTTACTACTAAAAAAAGATCTCAGAATGAATGTTAGATCTCTCTTTAATATGACAATTCTGTTATCACGTCTGATGATTTTATTGAAACACTGAAATTTGAAAAAATTCAAAATGTAATATAAATTGTATTAAAACGCACGACGAAAACTGTATTAGAAAAATTTAACGTAACTTTGAGAACATATTAATTTTGCAGTAATTATAAATGTCATAATTGCGTTACTATAAATCTTGTAATATATTAGTAAATTGTTCACAGGACTAATCTGTCTTTGTTAGTACAACACTGACGGAGTGACTATTTTTCTTTTCTATCTTGAACTTTATTTTGCGAACCGATTGATACTAATAATGGTCGTAAGGATATTACATTTCTGACAGATTTATCCTTGCATTAGAATAACAGATGGTGAGTTTATATAGCACTATTTTTTGTAAATAATGTATTTTATTTAAAGTACCAAAAGAATGTATAACCCCGGAATGGATATTTTAACAACGTTAAAAAGACCTCTGTTAAAGTCTTGATGCATTTAAATAGTTTTTAATTTTGTGACGAATATAAATCAATGAATTAAATAAATTTGATAAAACGTGTTTGTAAAACCTATACGGGTTATTTATTTATCTGAATAATAAAATTAAATTTGTACCGTTTTCAAATCAACAAATGTTCTTTATCAAAGTACATTCTACACGATTGAATTTAATATGTTGTTGTTGTTATATAATTGTTTAACATGATTGTAACTAAAGAGTATTGGCAATATAGATGAACGATAATAGTGAAGGTTTAGTAAATGAACTCGCATACATACGCGCAATAACTTTGTATACATTTTTTTTTACATTTATCCATTTAACTTTTAAATGTATAAATACAAAATGAAGCATGAAAAAACACATAGCTTGATT
Organism: Axea sp. ZL-2020; assembly: GCA_022817665.1. Lineage (NCBI taxonomy): Eukaryota > Metazoa > Arthropoda > Insecta > Hymenoptera > Scelionidae > Axea > Axea sp. ZL-2020. Next base: position 1,357 of record JABFOX010000257.1, read on the forward strand.
TAATAATGTCAGTATGCCTGTAATGATGTTTAGTTGTAAACAACAGATGTTGCAGCAGTATTATTTAAATAAAGCTAATTAATACACATACGGATTTTTAGGCATAAAATATACTCAACAAAAAGTACGTACATATCGTATTTTGCCTCGTGTACGTTTTCATTTTTTTATTTGCTGTAATACAAAGTCACAAGAAATGTACACGTTCTGTAGGATTCGTTTTTAGTTGCATTTGGTTTTGTATAAACAGCATGAAAATTTTATACGATTGCGGAAACAAACACAATGGAAAGTTATACATCATTGTACGAGTTCATTTACCAGGAGTATTTTTGTTTAGTGAAAAGATATTTGTTTATTGTTCAGCAATATTAATGAGGTATTGTTTGAAGATATGTGTCACCTGTTAAGATTATGTTATATCTTCATGCACTTTCATGCAGTTAGAATAAATGCGAATCAAATTAAAATACAATCTCTCACCAAAAGCATTATTTTATTTGTTTTAATTATGAATCATTGATTTGTTTTCAATACGAAAATCAAGAATATCTCACTAACGCCTTTTCGTAATTCAAAATTATGATTCGACGACTATGCATGAAATGACGTATGCATTAATAGTTACTATTGCTGTCCATTGATACCGGTAGCAAGTTTTATTTATATTCAATTATTATTAACATTGTATTATTAGCAATTTATTTTTAATTGATGAAATTACAATGAAATGTACGTTATTTTGTGTCGTTATTAAGCTCAATCAATACACCTGATATATTTTGTGTTTCTGCCACGCTCCTTCGTATTGGATTTGTTACAGAAACTTCTTAAAAGCACCCAGTTATTAGACTATATGTACACATATAAATATAAACAGTTGAAATTTGTTATGTAGTGTTCACACAGAAGCTATAGTAATATTTATAACTTTAAAATACGTACACGGTGTACTAATAAAGCTTAATTCATATTCGCCATTATCGTTTAAAGTAATCAAAATCAAATTTATTAGCAGATATTATGACAATTTCTATGCGATCCAATTACCCTGTAATTGCATTTAATAAAATTCGTTTCTAAATATCCAACAATGATTAGAAATGAAGAATGATTTTCGATTCAATTCACGTCCGCGGTAATTCTAGTATTGTTTCATTATAATTTCACTAATACGATATATAATTTAACAAGCAAAATTCATTTTATGTCTTACTGTAGTGAATAACATATAAGTTGCACAACATTCACAAAATATGCATAAAATAATACCCTCGGGATATTTAATAATACACTATATATACATTCAGTATCATTAGACTCACATTTAACTAGATTCGATTTAAGTAGGTCAATTAATTTTGATTACGAGATATTATTTCAAATACACATTGTTTTCCAATAAATTATTTTTAAATCATTTTGCAACGTGTCAAAATAATTTTACGGTCACAATTCAACGTTAAGAGTTTTAACGTGTAGCATAACACGAACGTACTCGTGCGTCATGTTATAAAATTTACATTATCATTGTAATTACTGTAATATAATGCAAAATATATTTGCAATTAAAGTTTTAAACGAATCAACTTTCGGAGTTTGTTGAACAAAAAATTGATATTGCTGAAATGTCAACATACCTGCTCCACCCACAGATTTGTCGTCATTATTTGATTCTTTAAATTCTGAAACAAGAACAATATTACAATCGTTATTTTCACGTCACGCGTACATATTTTCTTTGATAAACAGAAATTCCACGATAAATTGCAAGTGATAAAAAGATTAATTGTGCGTTGTTTGAACATTTGCTTCTAAAAAGAGTCGTAGAAAATGCTTAGATTTTAAAATAAATCTTCGTTTTGCTATAACAACTTGTATTTCTCGTGTCTGAACGTGATTTATGAATAACAACGCAGACATCGCAAGAACTTGCAAACTGGAATTTATCTGCAGCAAAGATCAATATGTAATATACTTGAACAATTTTTAACAATCAGACACGAGTTTCAAAACGCCTCATGTATTATTTAATAGCGCCTTTCTGCAGTATCACATTTGATCAATAAATATTTAAATGTTTCTCCTAACAATGCTTTTGACATTAAATGTTCAAATTGTTCAACCCACTTTGCACACTTTTATTCAACACACAAATAACGGCATGAAAAGGTCCGGTTTCTCGAATCTTAATTATACTGCAATAAGACAGTTTGAACTGAGAAAAGTTGCAGCATTGTAAGAGCAAATAAATTTACTTTGTAACGCCGAATTGCATCTCAAGCAGTGGACTTCTGTACTTCAAACGTAATGAAAACAACTAATACTCGTAGCTATTCGTTGATTACATTAGAAACTATAAACATCATTGCTTATCTTGCTTCTTTACTGAAATCAAATATCTTTTTTTTTTACTCTTTCATGGGTAAAAGAAAGTGTACCATTATTATGAACTTTACGCCTTTAGTTTGATGCGTTAAAGTATCTTTAAACGGAAAAACAATTGCTTTTTTATATATTTCATATAATTTGCTTTAATGCAAAGTCATTTATTTGAAAATTTATGAATTAAAAATATTCGTTTGAAAGAAAAAAAGTGTAAGAAAGCAAACAACAAAAATAAAAAGATGGATTATTCAAATAGTTTTACACGACGTTTCATTCACTTGGTTATTCCAAGGCAAGTATTATATTTGAAAAGCTTGAGGCTATGGAATGTTACGCCATGTTAACGGATACATAAACTTGCACGAAACCTCCGTTCAATAAATTAATGAATTAGGTTGTAGAAAGCAAATTTAATGAAAAATAGTTTTTTAATAAATGACTATTTATAAATAACATTTTACCAGTAAATCTTATTTGGTAAAGGCACATGCATTATTATTATTATTATTGTTATTATTATTATTTCTTTTAATATCGAATAACTGAACTGAGTACATAATACATAAACTGTTGTTAAGAATGTTGGCGTTGTGCTTCAGTAAAATGAATACAAAAACTTCGCTTTTATTTAAACTTATTTATTAGAATGATCATTTTCAAAATGTATCTAAATTATCATAATTTTAAAGACATTTTTTGTTTGTTGTTTTCAACGTACACTTATGAATTATAAAATATACACCTTGAATATAGATAGGCAACACATGTATGTAGAATTTGTTTGAAATTTATTATATTTTACATTGTACAGTATACTTTTATACTTTTAATGATTACAATACAGGCTCTGATTTAGGCATTGATAAATAAATCCATAGTGCTGCTACAGCCTGTTTTAGCACCAATTTCGTTGTTATAATCTTGCATCGCAATCAAGAAAGTACCATAAAACTACTGAAACCAAATGTTTTATTACATTTATATATAATCAGTTCTATATTAACGTAAAGAGTGGTATAGCCGAAAAAATGAAAGTTCTGACAAATTCTTTCTCGATCCTTTATTACAATCTATATCTTTGATGCATTTATCTAGTGTTTTGTTTAGTCGCTTTTGTTATCTATTATAGTCTGGAGGTGTTGAGGCATTCTTTCAGCAATTGTTCCGCGTACAGATCTCTGGAATTTTCGTATGTGTCTTGTGAGTTGTTTCAACATAAAGAACCGCTTTCTTCCGAGTTTGACTGCTCAAAGGTTTTTGATCGAATTATCATTGGATAACTCACAACGTTAACTGATATCATTATCCTCTCGAAATTCTCACGAGCTATAAACTTAGTCAATCCATTTTTCTATAGATGTCAACTGTCATAACTATCGTTTATACAGTTTTGTGCTATTTTTGACATTTAAATTATGCGTACACAAACACAAAGTATCAAATCCTTAGTTTGAGATTTGTATATTGCCAATCAAACTTGGTATCTTTTATCCCTATCACTTTCCTCGTTAGCCTTAAAAAAATTCTTCTGGAATATCTGTACAATCTTTTTATGACGCTGAGCATCGAGTGCCACATTCTAGCGAGTCATCGACGTTTTTAATTTTCTTACAAAGATTCATCCACTTGCTAATAAATGTTTTGAATTTTCGTATGTAGTCAGCAACAGCTACAAGCGTCATGTGCTAGCGTGCACAGTACTCATTTTGCAAAATTCACTACGACATATGATAAACAGTTGATAGCATATTTCATATAATCTCAGAGCATCATAGCTGGGTAACTAGAGACTGTGAGTAAAAAAGAATTCAATCAATGTGGTATTTGTTGACAGTACAGCGAACCGTATGCTATTATAGAACCGGAGTGGAATTTTTCATGAATTGGTTTCGTTTCAATTTCGCTTCAGTTTCATTTTCACTTCATTTAAATTTCCTTTTCTCTTCGTTTAAATTTTTATTTAATGCTGTTTCAGTTATATATAAACATTAAATTAAATCAAGAACAAAATTAAAAAACGTTAGACAATTAAGAACATCCCTCCATAAGTGTTTAAACTTTTTGTTTAGTTTTTTAAATTTAATGTTAATTTAATATTTAAATGAAATTAAAATAAAACTGAAACGAAATTTAAACGAAGGAAAACAAAACTTAAACGAGACGAAAACAAAACTGAAACGAAACTGAAACAAAGTAGAAATGAAATCGAAACATGAGTGAGAGCGAAATTTCACTCTTGCCGACTGTAACATTTTTTTGGACCATTCGAAAAATATAGAGTGTTTTGAAATACTTGTAAACGGGTTATTATAACATCGTTGAATACTGTCGATATAAATATCTGTAATACATTGTACAAGATATTTGATTGAGCAGAAATTTATAAAAGAAATTTTAAAGATATTGTATTCGAATAATACTGAAAGAATCATTCATTTTCTGATGAATGAAAGTATGAGAATTATGAAAAAATGAATGAAAGAAAGAAACAAGGAAGAAAAGAAAACAGGTAGAAAGAAAGTAAGAAGCAAACCCAAAAGTGATTAAATTTCAGTCGAATAAGGAGCATCAAATGCAAGCAATAACATTTTGAAGAATTGTGTTTATATAAATAAATTATGATGGATGATCGTATAAAGGTGTTTTATTTATAAGTAAAAATCCCAGCTTCACTACACGCGCAATCAATCCTCCGTTTTTACGTTATCAATACAGAAAAAAGATTTTCATACTTTGAAAGAAGTGTACACGATTTAAGGTCATTTAGATTTCCAATGCGGCAGTTGAAATCACGATTCAAGTAATTATTCGTATTTTTCTAATGTTTCTAAAAAAATACAAAAATCATTGTGTGATAAAAATTGAGCTACAAGCGGAATTTGTAATTTGGAATTACAATTTTAATTATCAAAAAATTAGTGTAAAAAAATTATTTTACTTCTAAATATTTTTGTTCACTGAAGTTGAAAGGTTGTTTTTGGATATGATAAAATTCTTGTAAATTACGTATATTGGGCCATTTCGATGGGTTACAGGGATGTTTTCAATTGAGGTTGAAATATTTTGATTACAATGCTGATTACGTGTTGTTGTTAGTTCAAGGAAATTGTAGAAAAGAGTAATCTAAATTTTCTGCAGATTCCTGAGTAGCAAGGATTCATAGTTTCATTGTTGTCTTCTACGTTCTGTTTTAATCTATGACACATTTATCGAGGACTGAATCCAGAAGTGTTTTACTTCTTAAAGAATCAGTACTTCGTTTGAATGAAAGGTGTTAAGGATTTTTCCGATAATAATTTTGTTGAGTGCTCAGTTAAAATATTAAAAGTTTTCTTGCAAAAAAACCTTATTACTACAAATTATTACACTATTATTACGTTGTATTTAAATGAACATGCCAAATCATTTCATACTTATCACATATTCATTAATTGTATTTTTTTTTCTTTCTTCAATTGAAGTGTTATTAAAAATTCGACATTCTAATTTTTGTAGTAGTTAAAAGAAGATAAAATTTTAGATACTAATATGACATTGATAAGAAATGTATTGGATTTCTAAAATGAGACCTGCAGTAAAAGATTGGCCAAGCGACTTTTTAGATCATGGAACATTCTCAGAAGAAAAAAAATTACCAAAATTCATTTTAGAGAAATACAGTGTTCTGCGTAACACAAGGTACTTTTTTATTAGCGGTGGTATTTCCTCTCCAGTTTCTTTTTCTGGAGTACATATATATTTTATTTTGAGAATTTAGATTATTTCAAAAATATTTCTTGTGCTTTCAAAAATATATAATAATTGAATAGTTTTTTTTTTTTTCAATTTTATTTATTGTTCTATTTAGTTCAATATTTTTATTGAAAACATTAATCTTTCGTTAATGACTAAACAAAAGTTATTGATACCGCCAAATCTTGAAGTTTGAAAATTATTCATATCCGTCAGCATGTTTCCGAATTTTTGATGATATGTTCAAGAATTGATAATTTATAAGTGAATAGTGGGAATATTGATGTGGACTTCTTTTTTCATCCCATAGATTTTCTTTCAGAAAGACTCCACTTTACCACTTTACTTTGACAGATTTATTATCCAAAGAGTCCCACAGACAAACAGAGCAGATAATTTTACTATAAATATTCTATTTTTCAAAATACATTTCATCCATTTCATGATATTTCTCGTGATTACAGTCGGTGTATGCTGCTTTTTAAAAGTGTACACCTTCAAAATAAAGAGTTTATCTTCGTTTACTGAACTTTTTAACTATCGTATGAATCTTTTTACTTTAGCAGTAAATCTCTTTGTCAGAATGAACCTGATGTGAAGGAATAAGGAGAGAGTAGCTTCATAGACCAGGCTTTTAATTTATAGCACTATACAGTCTCCCTGGAGTTGTTTTGCATAACCGATGATAACTTCGTTGATATCAATTTTTGTAGAAGGTTCTATAGTGGATTGATCTTCATGCGTTCTGATTATCAGCGCCTGTATGCAATTTCTGTGAAGATATTTCCGATAATACTATTAACGAAGCAAATGGTAAAGCCTGTGTTTCCGCAGAAAAAATGCATTTAATAGACATTATTTAGGAGATCAGAGGAATAGTTCTGGAAATCTATATGTATAACTAAATGGACGATGCATTCGTACTATGCAGCTTCTCCCCGAGCTTGACATTTTTTGGATGGTATTTCAACTGAGTTATTTATACATGTGTTCATTTTTATAAACTGATTGAAATTAATAGCACAAGACAATAAAATGACTAATATTGCAAAATCAATCATTCGTAATAATTTCAACGTGGTCTACAAGAATATTTATAATTATTATACATTTTATTATACAGATAAATGAAAGTAGATATTGATCAGCATAACAAGGGTACCTAAGATTGATTACTTGACGATTGTAATTTGAACTGGTTTAAGTTTTGCAGATCGGTAAAAGTTTTACATAATGAGAGCATTCTACAAAAAAGAAATATATCCTAAATGTTACATATAAAAGCAATTTCAACTATTAATGCACAAAGTGATATAGTAAAATTCGAGAATAATTATAATATAATATTTTGAAACTATTCTTAGGAGATATATTTGTTTCCCACGACAATATTGGGAAATACATTTTTTATATAATGCATAATATTCTATTATATCTGCATAATTTCATGTTCATAAAAAAATTAGTTGAGTTTTTAACATTCTTTATTTTTGTTTTCTTCTTTGAAGCATTAAAATGTAATATGTTTAAAGTACAGTTGTAAATAATTGTTGTCTTATTGTGTCAATTCTATTTCAAAATGATTCAATAAATGTTAATTTCTATTTAAATTAAAAAAAAAACATTCCAAACAATTTTACTATATAAATAATAAACAACCTCAAATGATATGAACATTATTTATTTTGCAGCAGAAACGAAATATGATTGTACCACCAACTGTTTAGATTATTGCTGAAATCGCTGTTAAATTTCGTCATTTAAACGCATATATTATGCACAAGCATAAACTGATATATAGTACCTTATGATAAAGTAATTAAGAGTTAGTTTATTGTACATATTTCCATGTTGAGATAACAAATTATTTTTCCACGCATATTATTTGGAAATAAAGCAATCCGATTTTCAGTAAAACACGGCAAAATGGAACATTAAAATTACCAATTAAAAAATATAATTTGCTATACTATCACTTTAAACATTCACACATTAATTTTAATGTACTTAAATTTTCCAAACGTATATATTATTCGTATATTCCTGTAAAATGTGGATATATTTTCTTTAAAAAGCCACGACCATTTATCATTTTATATAATTTTACAATTTAATTATTTTGATTCGGATATCCATTAACAACGCTATATTTAAGAAACACGATATAAACATAAATACAAGATCACTGTGAAAATTAATTACGGCAAAGTACAATGAAATAACAGTACTCTTCATAAGTAAAAATGAATTGTAAAAACTCCTGTTATTAATTTGGCTGACTACTTATTTGAGAAATAATATTCATACAATTGTACAATATCATATTTCTTTGAAAATTCCAATTTTATTTCAGCATTAATTCAGCGTCCAAAAATGTAGAAATGCAGACAAACTGAATATTTATTATTTTGTGGTTGATACGAGTTTTTGTTTGTGATTCTTATTTAGCTTGGATTACAGAAACAAGTTACTGGGAGATAACAAAAATCATTACAGAGAAATTAGTACATATTTACATGTCAATTATAGCATAGTGATGAACAGTCTCGTTATGTTTCATACAATTTTTAAAAGAAATGTTAAATTTATAATAAGGCATTACCAAAATTCATTCTTGTTTTAATTATTTTTATTATATTTATTATACATAATATATTAGATTTATTACTTTATTAAAAATTAAAATAAAACTTTTTTCTTAACGACTTTAACTTTAACTTTAAGTTAAAATAAACTTTTATTTATTTGACTAAAATAAAACTTTCTTTCATAGAAATTAATCTTAATTTATCAAAACATGTACATAAAGTTAAATATTTTAATGCATAATATAGATATTTACCGCAAAAATAGATATTGTTTTGGTAATTGCTTTTTTTTTCCTTTTTTCCTAATATAATGGTATTGAATGTTATAATTTACTACAGTAACGTTAACGGGTATCAAGTTTGCTATATAATTAATTAAAATTTGTCTGAAAGAGGAAATTGAAGTTTGGTTAAATTATTCGCAAAGTTCAGGATAGCAATGCTTAAGTAAATTGAAATTATTCTAATTGTCATGGAAACTTTTTCCGTTAGTTAACAATGATATTATTCGTTTAAAATAATACTGTACTGATAGATTGATTTTTGTTGTTGAATCTTATATAAATGTAATTTTTATTTTGTTTTATTTTATATAAACTTTTAATAATATTAAAAATAGGTATAAAAAATTGATGTAAGGTTATTTAGCAATGCTTCGGCTGTTACAAAGAATTCATATAAGGAAGGTGTAGATAATGTTATTTTGTATACTTACCACGTCGATAAGTTGTGATAGCTTGAGCTTGATGCATACTCGAAGAACATCTGAGGTATTCACTACCGGTCGTACCAGTTTATTATAATTGGATAACAAGTCATCGTAAAGTCGTTTTGCGTCTGGGTTGCCGGCCACAGCTCCATGTATTACTAAAGCGGAAAGTAACCATACACGAACTGTTTCCGAAATAGCTGTGATCATTGTACGATCTTTTCGTCACGTCTTTGTTGCAAGAATTTTCAGTCTCTTTTACTCGTTTTACTCTGTAAAATACAACCAAGCACAACAATATCAGATAAAATAATTTGCAATTTAGTTGATGAATTGTACTTTTTTTCAAAAATGGCTTATTTCAATCCACTTTTGAATTTTCAAAATATGCATGATACATTTTATGAATAACAACAAGTTTATATTAATGTATATGTGCAATAAAAATTATTTATTTTCACCACTGCTAGATTGTTAATTAATTATATTTGTTATAAAATATATAACAGTTGTAAGTTCTATCTTAGAGTGAATTTCTTCATTATGTATTAAAGTTCAACAAATTTGACGTGTTATAAACGTTATTTCTTTTTGTAACTCTTACGATGAATTGTTAAATTTCATTAAATTATTCAGTAGATGAATACTCAGTCAATAGAATAAGATTTCAAAATTATTGTATTTTACATCCAAAATAAAAGAGTGTCAGCGGATGTGACGACACAAATAATTGACATATTTCAGTAGTATACGAAATTATAACTGTAACCAGTCGAGTTTCGAGACATGAATCAGATGTTGAATCACCTGTTCCCATAGTTCCGGACTAGATCATTCTTCTTAATTGATTTTAGCAAACTCTATGATGACAGTTTATGATGGAGATTCTTACTTTAATAATATTTTTATTGTTACGAATCATTACTTTCAAGTAATTTCATTTTGATTTAATCGGGTCTCATTAATAGTATGTTGTTCTGTTAATAAAACCAAAATTACTGTATTAGAAAATTGTTTAAAATATATCGGAAATATAAATCCATATTTTTAATAATTTTGCTATTATTAATAAATATTCGTAAGACTACATGCAGAATGATGCAATTTATTTTACAATTAGAATGTATTTATTTAGAATGTATACATTTGAGCGAATTACATTCGATGAAATAAAAACCAGTTAAATTATAATCATCCAAATCACAACATTAATGAAAAAGTTGCAAAATTTTAGAACTTCTTTGCTATTATTTATTAAATATAAAGTCGTTAATTATTCACTTCCAAATTAAATAAAATGTACGCAACACAATATTTATATCAATTGCGTACTTAATAAAAATATTAGTTATAAGCGTTGTCAGTGGTCTAGTCACAGTTTAGTCAGACAAATTCATTTCCTGATTTATTTTTTATTCATGAGCCCGATTTTTCTTCTTTACATTCTGCAATAAGAACGGTTATAATTTTTGGGGTAAAAAATGATGGCACCATCCAACGATTGTGTTAGTCTCTAACTGCTGTAAAACACAATTCTGTCACACATTATAATTGCTCCTATTTCTTATTATACACATCAAACGTAGACAGTGTGACATATTAAAGAATCTATGTTTTATTTTTGAATATCATAATGTTTCGTTAAATTATTTATGTTACAAAAAGCTTTTGTTCTGTCTACGTTTATGTTAAAAAAAATCGACATCAATTGATATGACGGTGAAAAGTTGCAAAAGTATTCCAGCGGTGTTGACTGTCCCAGTGGGACTTCGAATCTCAAATAGTTAGTTAGGTTTGCATTTGTTTACTGTTTTATTAATATTATATTGCATTGTGCTAAATTCGATTATGTTTTATTGCCTGATGTTCTGTTGTTTCGCGTAAGATTGTATTGTATTGAATTACATTTACTACATTTTATATTTTATTGTTATAAACACAAATTTTAACGTTGCTGCAAAAGTGCAGTTATGCTTAAAATACAATTTTTTTGTCAGATTATAAAAGCTTCATTACAATTTAAAGTTCTGAAGAGGTTTTATGTATAAACATATTTTTATAAACCTCAAGGTAATTTTAACTGTTACTTTTGATCTATAATATTACTTTTAATTCTTTAAAAGTTTAATTATAATTCTCTATAAGTTTAATTACTTCGATCGATAGAATTGTAGACTAGAGAGAAAAAAATTAGATGTATTGAGATTATGTTATAAACAGCGTTAAGACGGCAAATTTTATCTAAAAATGTGGATTTTTTCCAGACGGTTGGGCCCTTAAACTAAAAGGTCCTTTGTGTCTCAAAGTGATACAAATAAACTTTAAATTTACTTTTAATAAACGAAATATGAATATTTCTTATTATTGATAACAGAAAAAATTACAATTCTTATACTATTTATAATTTTTAATATTGCAATAAAATTATTGAAACAAAGTAGAATAATTTTTGCAATGCTGGTTATGGATTGAAATGTATCAACATCTTACAATCCATGATCGATGAATAATAAGCATACATGTAATCACAATGCCTTCTATGTTTGCTGTAAGCGACTGAATTTTTTCTTGAATGGGATGTTTCGAGTATCCAAGATTCTAGTTTGCATTCTACCAGCTAGTTAACCAAATGCTTGCAGAATGCTGGCATGAAATTCACATACATAAGAATGCCAAGAAAAACTTATTAATTTCTCTCGCAGTATTATAAGCGCAGAATGTCAAAACGTATAATTAAATGCAACGTAATTATATTTCCTCTATTAACATAAGAACTATTATTCAATTTTAATCCATTAACTTATTTTAATTTTAAATAAAATTAAAGTTACGATAGATTAAAATTCAAGTAAAAACGCAACTGCATTTTTATTAACGCTGTACATTTCTTTGACGTCAATTCATAAAAATATAACTATCTCTCAAGTGTGTAGTAGAATTATTAAAAGATTTTCTAAGTAATTGATACAAAAATTATTTTTCATACATCTTCGTTCTCAGTTATTAACTGTGTTACTAGAATTATTATATGTATATGTTGAATAATATTCTAGATAGAAATTTAGTCGGATGTTGGAGTTTGTATACGTGCAAATATTTGCATTACATTGGAATACGTATATATAAAACGTGGAGAATGCAGTATGTCACTTTATTGTGGTACTTTTGGAAAATTCAGAGAACTGCTATTTGCATTGTCTTACATGTGCGAAAAGATTCGAAATATTTTTGTTAAACACTCGCATTCTGCATTATTTTGTACGTACATTATTTGAATACACTACTTTGTTTTTTTGTGAGACGTTTCATTGAAAAAAAGGTAGCCCATAAAGGTTTATTTATCAAGATATTTTAGTCAGAATTTTTTGCTTTCAGATTAATTGCATTTGCAATAAGTGAGTTATTCTACAACAGAATTAATAAGGACGAATAAAGAGAACTAAAATGTGTGATAAACAAATTTTAACAGCATTTATTTTTATAAATAAATAATAATACCGAGCAACAAGTCGATAAATGTCGTTTTTGTTCCAATAAAATCAACATAAAATACAACATAACATGAAACGAAATAGCAATAAGTAGTATATTTATAGAAAAAAATATTTATAGATATTAAAAGCTGTAAGCTTGTTAAAAAATTTATGACACATAATAATTATTTTATATTTAACGTATTATTAATTTGTTTTCATTAACAGTTTGCCATATTAAAGCATTCTTGGCCACTCGTTATAATGAAAGAAACTATATTTTCTATATTTTTCAAAATGAAGCTTAATAGAATCAGCAGTTTAACATTTATGAACAATTTTAAAATCACAATCTGCTGCGAAATTACAATGTGCCAGGAATAACGGTTTCTCATAAAGATCGTGTTCGAAACATTTTAAAACCAAATGATTTGCAATGTGATTAGTAAGCTGGTACCTATCTAATGTGCAGTACATGAATTGTAAAATTAGTATAGTAAAACAATTTGTAATATTGGGTGTAAAAAGATTTATCTGCATTAAGAAGATTCTAATCAAATTCGCTTTTCGATATTGATGTTTTATTAAATTGACGTTAATATTGATCAATTTTTCTTCCTTTAATAAGATGCGCGTTATTGTTTATGTATGAAAGAATGTTGTTACTTACAAAAATGTAATTTTAGTTGTATAATGGATATAATTAATTTATTGGAAATTCAAAACTGTCACAGATAGTACAGTTTTTCTTGCAACAAGTTAATAAAATTTATTATAAAGGAAAAAACTTCAATTTAATTTTGAACAATGTTCTCTTGCTTGTAATCAATAATCTACATTCCGTTAAAATATTAAATTGAAGCGTAATATCTTCAGAAATATTGAAATTAAATAATTTAAAGTTCAAAATTAAGTTTGACATCTTTTTAATAAAAAAAATTAAGAAATATTTTTATGAAAAAATGAATAATAATACACCTGCGAAAAGAATTATTAAAAAAATATACATTTACATGATACATTAAGCATAAGTAATTTGTGTATCTGAAGTAAAATTCTTTTATACTTTTTGTCTCTAAATTTGCATTGGTTCGATGTATCCTTTTTAGTTTTCTTTGTTGTTTAAAATTTTACAACTTTAATATAAACTCCGAAAAAAAAACGTAATTATGTCAATAAACAAATTGCCAAATCACCAAACAAATAAAAACGTAACTTTTGATTTTATAAAAGCTTGACAGTTTTTAAATTAGGAGGATTCTGTATATTTTTCTGAATCAGAAATCTGGAAAAGCCGTCCAAAGATATAATTCTTTGTTTCAACTGGAGCAAACCGGAGAATGTTTTGCTTCACTCTGAAGAAGTTACATCTTTATGAAAAGAGATGACTTTAAACAACCAAAAAAATTTTGATGTTGTACACTTTGAATACTCATATCAGTTGCCAAATTCAATTATTTGATACTACTTCTATTGATCATATGATTCCCTTGTCGAGACACAAAAAAATGAATGACAAAAGAATATTCAAAACAATCAACAAAACGATTGTAATATGGCTATCTTAATAGAAAATTATAATTTCTTATAGAATTCTTTTGAAATTAAAGAAAATTTTGAAAAGATATTATGAATAATTTTAAATACTGAATTTAAAATAAAGCATTAAGAATAAGGAAATTATCTGTTCATTCAATGATAAAGGACAAATTTAATTCAATATTGAATACTAATCCAATATAGTAATTGTTATTAAGATGTTCAAATTAGAAGTTTTTATTAATTCTTTATTTTTTATTTATTTATTTTAATATAATTTAATTTGCCAACGTTGTCTCAAAAGTTTTTAAACTACATTTCGGCGGCATGCCTTAGATTCTATACAATTAGATGAAGGACACATATATCAAACATTAGATTCCAATATTTATTCGACATTTAATTGATGATTGGGTTATTATTATTTATTTTAAGTGATTTTTATACATAATTAATATTTCTTAAACATTGTCCGATGAGGTGACAATTTAAAAAAATTCATTTGTGAAGAATTCATGTTTGAAAAATCACATTAAATTGATTTTCCGTAATTTATGCGGTTTTAGTGGGAAAGTTATAGGTATTTTATGAAATTCTGATTAAAATTTCATGAAATTTCTCAAAAAACAAACAGAATGTTATACTTAATTTATGGAACTATTGTGTGCAATATTGAAATATTGCGTTGAGGTTGTAATTTTCTCACGAAATAGTTATGGGATTTTTGTGACAAATTTATTTTATAAGATATGAACTTCACATAACATTTTTTTTTTTGAGATTGTTATATTATAAATATTTTGTTTACAATGAATAGATTTTCTGTCAATTTTTAATTTTTATCTGGTAAATTATAAGTACATTCAATAATATTTGAAATCAGGTGCCTTAAAATGCAGATATAACACTAACTCTTACTTTTTGTTTTAAATTTCTTATGGGAAGTTACGTAGTATTATAGTTTGATATCCATACTTAAATTGTAGATGAGCTTTAAATTTTATTATTTTTTCGATTATCGAATATCTTTTTTTAAAGAATGTAACTTCCCGAGAGTAAAAATAAAATTGTTCGGGCTCTGATAAAATAGGAGACAACTTTAAAATCTTAAATAAGAACACATTCCGGTGTAGATTGAGCTTTTGTGTTACTAAATACGTAAATTTTATTCGAAACCTGCTTAATGCACATAATGTAAAGAAAAAATCAGGCGTTTTGTGATTTGGGAAGTGTATAGATATCTGGTGTTTGAAAATTTAAATGGGAATCAACATTGTCTGAAAATTTAAGAAAAATAATATAGAAATAAAATAAAAGCCAAAAAAAATTAAAATTAAAATTCAGTACAAACTAAAATGTTAATATATTTCATAATGCCATGTTCATTCAAGAGCTTTTGTAAATAGAACTTTCATGACACTTATTCAAACTGTTATTTGTTCTGCAACGAATTTAATTATCCTTTTTTCTTATTTCTATACTTGATATACGATGAACTGACAAGACACGTTGTGTATAAATTTAACCATAATAGATTTCTTTTATCAAAACAATTTGATAATTATTCAATAAATAAAACTTGCGCTTTTTCTTAAGCATACTCTTAAAATTCCTTACTTTCATTTATTTATCTAATTCTTTATTCTTACTTTCATATTTATACATTAGCTTTGTACACATTTATATTTTATTATTTTTTTCTGTTATAGATTTTTTAATTTGAATTAAAAAAGAGAAATAAATGACAAGATAAAAATGACTTATATCTATGTTTCAGTTATAAATTGAAAGTGAAAAATGCCAATGTATTTAAAACAATTGCATTAATTACTTGAAAATTTAATAAATGATTGAATTATTAATAATATTAAATGAGTACACTAAAATCGTATAATATTTAAACAACTGTATCATTATAATTATATGCGTGTTATTTTAACTCCTTATCAAATTATACTCAGTACTTCATTTGCACGATTAAAATAATTAATAGATATTTAATATTTAATTATAAAAATGGGAGTTTCTTATTATGAAAGCACATAATTACATTATTAATATACAACTATTTCATAAATGCTAAGTATTAAAATTTATGGGTGACTAATTTTCATTTATACAAGATTTAATAAATCTGTAATAATAAATGCATCATTCTTTTTATCGGTGTTTAGTTATTTTTACACTAAGACCACGTTTTAGTCATGCAAAGACAGAAATCAATTTTGAGTTTTTCATATTTTTTGAATCCTTCGCAAGTGAGTAAATTATGACACTAAAAGAATTTAACGTTTTCTCAAATATTTTAAAGTTTTCGGGCAAATAAAGGAAATCGTGCACTTGAACCAAAACAAGCACCTTTGACACTCATGGCAGAGTAACTGTCACTCAATCGTCTAATCACGTTCAGAAGCAAATGGGCTCTCGACTTCGTAAAGCAAAGAAAACACTGCAGGACTAGGAGGTAAACTTTCAAGGAAATGGATAGATAATTGACAAAAAAAAAGAACTTACGTTGTACCATGACTCGATTATTTGGAGATATCTGAATCCAGTTAGTGATATGAAAAAAAGAATTTTGGCTGTATTTAGTTATAAATTCTCCACGTATGAGAAATTCAATCACAAGGACTGCTCCTCGGAAGAAAATGGTTGATACAAGTAACGCGTCGCGGAAGATCGGGAACAAACAGGCAGTTTCCAACATCCACCTGCTCTCAATGACAAAGTTCAAAGAGCTATTCGACCTATATAAGAAGCTTTATCCCAAGAAGACTCACTTCAACACCCAAAACGGTGGCAAATGTTTCAAGCTAGGCGTTTGGATATTAGCTCTGACGTATTTGTATTGCAACTCGAAAACCTTCGAAATTGCTGCTTATTGTACATTAAGCTGCCAGTATTTTTAACGACGGTTCTTTTGTTTCGGAAGTGGT
>JABFOX010000258.1:0-18709 GCA_022817665.1 Axea sp. ZL-2020
AAATCTATTGTTCGTTTTAACAGTGTTTCCATCTATATTAATGGTTTAGATTAATAGATATTTCGATATTAATCATTCAATTTCAATAGAATTAACTATTTGAAAATAAACTAAATGTATAGGCAACGTCTTTATCTTACATGCTCTAATCTACATTCTATGCGCTTTCTGACATGCTAATGACAAAAATTATTATCGTGAATGACAAAGTATTATTCAAGATTAATATAATAGAGTACTTATATTATAATTATATATAATAATATAATATAATATAATATATATATATAATAATAAATATATAATATAATAATAATAAAATAATACTTATATAATAATATAAATTTATCTTTATTCAAATGTTTACTGATTTAAATTAGACACAACATTTATATAATTTGATAATTCAAATTAAACACAAAATTTAAATAATTCCGATTATCATTTTTCTTTAGAGGATAACCCTAAAAGCATCCATAAAACCAGAGAATATTTGGAAAACAAAGATAATTTATTTTTCAGTACGAAAGTCTCGCAATGCTGATAATATTTCTACATTTACCGACGGTTTAAGATAAATATTGAGTTTATTGGCCAGTAGGTGTCCTTCATGTCGCGAGTCAAATCCAAGGAAAATTCTTCCGAACATCTTGGTCTGCATTACTGATATGAACACATGTTTTCTTGCGATAGCACGTGTCGTACATAGGTAAAGTTGTAACAATGCATAAAGTCTTCAAGTTATTTTAAAATATTTTTATCCATTGATAAAAATATTAAAAAATATTAAAAATGGATATACCAAAGAAAAATACGTTCAAGGTTAGTTCATAAAATGTTCATAACAATTAATTTAAGTCAAATGTATGTGCTTATTTTGAAATTATTTAAGGTTATGTTACGTATAGTGTTAAATTTTATTTTTAATTCAAATTAAGAAAATGATGTTATGTTTTATGTACATTTGTTAAATATGGTTAAAAATAACATTTATTTACGTAAAAGTGTAGATGATGGACGAAATTGAATTTGGTTGTGGAACAGACAACAAAGATCTAAAAGGCAAAAATAATATTTTAATTATTATGAATTAATGAAAAAACGTATTAATTTTAATCTGTTAAAAATTAAATTTTCCTGACAATCCTAACAAGTGGGATACTTGAAATAATTAACTTGACTTTTGGTTAAGTTTGATGTCAAGTACTGTCAAAACTAAACATCAATATCGCTCTTAAACTACATTTTAATCTTTATTTAAATTATGTTCAATATATAAAGTTTTTCAAAAGTATGAAAATACCAGTATATCTTAAACTTAGAATTTAGCAGGAAAGAAAGTGCATGTTGAATATTTTTTGAAAAATTATTCATTGATAGAAAAACTTACTCTTTCTTTCCTACATGCAGAGACCATGTGAGTGACGATTTTGAAAAAATATTATTCTTATAAATATTATAAATACTATTCTATTCTTATTACATTCTATATTAAAAAATATATCATTTTTTTTAATATTTTTTTTGTATTATGCTTTAATTAAAATTTTCCGACCACTGTTGAGTCGAGAAAGAAAGGTTAAGATATTTAAAGATAGATTTTTCCTTGATCTCTTATTTTTTGACATAAAATTCAAATCAGCAATAAAACAATAGTGGTTCCAATTTAAAATTTTAAAGTTACTACCCACCTATCTTCTAGAAACGGAGAAAAGATAATATTAAAATCAATTTCAGTATTAAGTAATTTTTGACAAATATTTTTTTATACAGGTTTATGTCTGTTTATACAGATTTATGTGTAAAATAGAGTATTTCAAAATATTTGGGATACTTTGTATATTATATAAACTAAATGTTTGTAAAATTACATTGAAAAAAATTATATTTTATACATATAATTTGCATGTGATTGATTTATTAGTAATTTCATTGTATAAAATTCTGCATGATAAAAAGATGTAATCATTTCAAAATTTAGTTTATTTGAATGTTTCATGAATTATATCTTTTATAGTACATTTTTTAAAATACATATTCAATATAATAAATGATATTGTATAATAAATCCACATTGTTGTTAATATAGTGATTATTGAACAATTGCTAGCCATTTATGGAATTTCAATAGAAAATAATATTCTTATATTTAGTTTTATCAAAGTTAAAAACAACATACCTGGAGAATGTTATATATTATTGTTATATTTTAGATTTGTTTAACAAACAAACTGATTTTTATGTTTCATTAAATCTCACATTTATTATGTTATATATTTTTATTTGTAATATTTCTATTAATACATATATTTTTACAGTTTGAGCGATTTTCACAAAAACTTGAAGACATTGATGTTGATATCTTTCACAAAGTACCACATAGATATGAAGCAGAAACAAGTGCAGATGAAATAGACACACATTTTTATCAAGCAATAAAAAAATGGAACACTTGCAATCTAACAATAAATTATAAAAATTTCAAATATGAAGTAAAAGATATTATTACATTACCACAATTATTGTACTACAAACAACGCGTTTTAGATGTAATTATGAAATATATAAAAATGAAGGATCCATTATGTTTGCAAACATTTCTAGAGTAAGAACTATTTATTAATTTATTAAAACAAAGAGTAAGATTTATAACAGAATTTTAATTTGTTCAAACATTTTATTATATTTAGTTTCAGTTTTTAAAATTAAATGCAAATTAATTTCATTAAAAAGGAAAAAAACCCATGCATGTGCTTTTATAAAAATAATTAATATCTTATTAATTTTACATTCAGAATTTCATTTTGTTTAATACATTTAATATGTTTAATAAATAAAATTGTTAAACAATTTTTATTATGCATAAGAATTAAAATTACTTGTATAGCAAAACAAATAATGTAATGTTGCTTTCTTTTTGTTCTTCTAGAATTCTAGTTGCTGTATCTCGAGATCTTCAAAAAGACTTTTATGAATACTTTCCAACAATATTGCAAATTTTACTTGATTTACTTCAAATGAAAGGAGTAAATCAAGTCGAAGAAAAGGAAAATATAGTTAGACACACATTTACTTCACTAGCATATATGTTTAAATTTTTATGGCGATATATGGTAAAAGATATTACAACATTGTTTGGGCTTTTACTTCCATTATTATCTGATTGTTACCCTGTTTATATGCGATTATTCGCAGCTGACAGTTTTAAATTTATTGTGCGAAAAATTAAGAACAAGCAATCATTCACAATACATCTATTTAAAACTTTGGAGAAACATAAGGAGAGTATTTCAGGATGTGGAGCATTATTATTTGAAGTAATATTGGGTGTTCAGTATCAGTTTCACTCCTGTGCCAAAGATATGCTAACTTTATATTTTGACGCTTTAAATGACAAGTCGCTAAAACAACAACTTGTTAATGATGTTCTTGTAGAAGTTATTAATCATGCAACGAGAAATATTAACACTGATAAAAGTGAGGTCTTGCTATCTATATTTGAGGTATTTACATCAAAATTTTTACAAATATCTGAAAAACAGCCAAGAAAACACCCCTTAATATTTGTGCTTCATTTATTGAACATTGTTATAAATCACAAAGGAGGTATAATGTTCAAACAAAAAGATCAAATTATAGCCAATATTATGCAAATCCTTAAAAATACTGAAGAAAATGATGAACTTATTGCTGAATGTGTTAACATTTTAACTAATATACTACTTGCACCGAATATATCTTTGAAAGATGGTATACCTTATTTGATGATTTGCAAAATGCTATCAGTAGGTGACAAAGAACTAAAACTTTCGACTATTGAAAGGTTGATTCATTATACATCATTTGAATTACACATTTTAAATAAAATCTTGAAAAATATTGAATTAGATAGTTCATTTCTGCGGTTGTACGCTAAAATAATTAAAGAGAAGAAAAAGCCAACTTTCAACATAGAATCTTCAAATAACTGGACAAAATATCCTCTTCCTATTGACATTAACAATAATCAAACAAAAGAATTATTCTTGGAATTATTAAAAACATTAAGTGAAGAACAAATTTCGGATGATGTTGTTCGAGTTCTTATTATTTTACCACACTTATATACTTTACCAAAAGAATTAGAAATTGAATTCAGCAAAGGAATAATTTTTATTTATAAAAAATTACTAAATAATGAAAATTGCGAGAACAAACATCAGAAATTAAGCTTTGTTTTTTTATTGGCTATTGATGCTGTTAGTCACATCAAGGAACCTAATAAATTTATTAAATTTATTGATGAATGTGGCATTTTGTTCTTTGATTTGGTAAAAAATAATATAAACGACATATGCATTTTAAATGCTTTTGATTTATTTTTATATTCTGTTTCTAAATCAGATTTAAATTCCAAATATATTAATGTAGACACGTTGGAACAAATAACTGAATTTTTATCGGTTCAATTAAGTTCACCAAATCCAAGAATTCGATTACTGGTAACTCATATTTTTTCACTTTTTTCGAATACTGAAGGTGTAATAATTAATCCAGATGATAATTCAGAGAAAAATGCACTACTGCTTTCTTACTTGTCTGAGAAAACAAAGGTTAATATTAGTACCTATCGAGAACGACTTTTATATTTGCAAGATTTAGAATTTCAAAACCAAATTATGGTTAATTTAAATCCCAAGTTTATTGATCTCATTTTACGTTATTTAATTGGAAACTTTTATGTTAACTTTTCTCTACTCTGGGAACCAGTTAGTAAAATTGTCGCATCTTATGCTAATAAAAAGTGCATACAATTTTGGCCAATATTTTATTCAGAGTTGACAACTGAAAAGAAAATTGATGAAATTGATACATCATTATACAAGTGCGATGTCATAACTTTAATCGCTTCTGAAATTTTACAATATAATGAGAATGTTGATTTTCAAAATTATAAATTGTTACTTTGGAAATGTATGTCTTATTTTCCTGAATATGCTGAATCGAAAACTCGTGACCTTACACCATTATTTATCAGTTTCGTTGAAAGTCAATTTTCAAAATCTTCCATTGAAGTTAAATCTTGTAATATAATAAAAAATAATCAATTCATTGATGATAAAGAAGATGATGAAGATGAAGAAGCTGAAATCGAAAATAAGTTAAAACCGAAATTCGTCCAATTTGCAAGCGCAGGATTTAAAAATAATATGTTACTCGCACAACTTCAAATCTTTGCTAAAGCTGTGAACCCAAGAATGGCGTATCGTGAGCCAGAATTATACAATATATATCTAGATTTACTTTGCTCAAGGAAAACTGAAATACAAAAAGCTGCATTGAATTGCATTTTGTGTTATAAACACAAATATCTAACTCCATACAAAGAAAATTTAATGAATTTATTCGATGAGAAGAAATTAAAGAACGAATTAACAAGGTTTCATATTGACAACGAGAATAAAATTGTGATTGATGAACATCGAGAAGGTTTGATTCCTATTATTATGAGAATTATTTATTCAAAGATGATGATGCGCGTAGGATTGCGTACTGGTGGTAAAGGAGGAGGTCAAGCTAGACGTAAAATGATACTTCGTTACCTAGCAGGAAGTCAGGAAAGTGAAATGATGGTATTCGCACAAATGGCGTTCAAGCCTTTCCAAAAATATGTTCCATTTACTCTTGATTCTACAGTAAATCCAAAATTATTAGTAAAACAAATTATGGATAATATAGACCTGGCTAATGTTATTCCGCCAAAACGTCTTCAGAGTACTGTCAATCTTATATCAATTTTTATTGATGAATTTGGTGCAAAGATGTCAAAACAAGTTTTACCTAAATTGCTTGCATTACTTTTATGTATTTTAAGTGAAGCAACTGCGATGTTAAATATGACTGACAAAATATACATAGGATATCTACCTGCTATTAAAAATCTAAAAACCAGTTGTATTAGTATCCTTGCACGGTTTTTCTTGCAATTAGAGAACTATGAATGGACAGATTCAGAAATAGATGCATTATTTGAAGTCGCAGTCTTTCCATGGTTAGAAAAACTACCAGTAGAAGGTATACATAGTCCAACTGCACTTTTAAAGATGTTTACCATTTGGGGTGGAAATTCCAGATATTTTCCATTACTGATAAAATATAAAGAAGGAAATATGAATCTGACTCCTTTAGTTTACATAACACGATTACTGTTAAACCAGAAAACTGCACCTTCAGTAATCAATTCTATAACTGAGATGTTTGAGAAATTATTGACTTTAGAGGATTATAAAGTTTCAGAAGAGGGTATGGAAGTCGATGGAACTGCAAAACCTCTTACGAACATTGTCACCAATAAATTAAATGTCGATCTTTCTATTTTATGTGGTAAAGCTAATTTTGGATCAGCTATATTACTGCCACACGTATTACCAATTTTAAATTTTATGAAAATAAAACTTCAAAAAAGAAAAAGGCTAAACAAAACCGAATTTTCTATTTTATCAAGGATTACCGAGTTGACTTCAGACGCTGAAATTTCAGATGCTCTCTTGGAACTAATAATACCAATAACTGTGAAAAAATCAGCAAGAGGTGAAGCGGAAGATATGATGATTGAACTAATAACTACCCTTATAAATTTAATGAAGAACGTAAAAGATCCAACAAAACATCTCAGGTGCATTATACCATTGTTGTCTACGATATCCTCTGTACCTGCAAGAAAACTTTTATTAACACTATTTGATACTATTGCTCAAGGATCAATTAAAGATGAATTAAATAAACAAAAACTTATAAGAGAAGTTGAAATTCTGCAAAAACTTAACGCTTATGATCAAAGATGGTTCGATCAACCAGACTTTGAAAAACGTTTAAATGCGTTTGATGCAATTCAGGATTTAATCAAAGCAAATGATATATCGTTAGAATTAGGAACATCTGTTATTCACAACTGTTTCTTCTTTTTACAAACTGATAATGACTTAGCTATTCGAGATATCTCTGGTTATTGCCTTAAATCCACTGGAGTGAAACTTGCAAATGCTTGTAAAAATAATACCACTGATCGCAAATACTTAATAGAAGAAACTATTTTGATGTTAGTACGCAAAGGGATAAGAAGTAAAAAAGAAGCTGTACAATATGCTTCAATTTCATTCCTAGGTCATATGGCGATGGAGTGTTTTGAAGTGCATCCAGTACTTCGTGATCTGTCGTTACTTACGAATAAACAAGACCCAGAAGTTGATTTCTTCGAAAACACAATCCATTTGCAAATACACAGAAGGGGTCGTGCCCTTCTGAAGTTCTGCTCAGTCGCAGAAACTTTGGAAAAACCGTTCAATTCAAAAACACTAACTCAGTTTATCTTACCATTGGCATCTTCTTATCTTTGCAATGAAGTATTTATTAAAAAACACAGTTTGGTTGACAATGCTATTAAAGCTATTACAGCTGTTTGTCGTCTTTTACCCTGGCATCAGTATCAAATTGTACTAAAGTTTTATTTAGATAAATTGCGGTGTATCGAGTTTCAGAAACAAGCCGTTAGAATAGTTACTGGAATTCTCGATGCTTTCCATTACGATCTTTCTAAAAATAATGATTCGTTTATTGAAGAACATGAGGAAGAAACAAAGAAAACTGATGATTCATTTATTAGAGAAAATAAAGAAGAAATAGAGAAAATAATTTCAGAAAATACAGATGAAAAATTAAAAGAGAATACCATTGAAGAAGAAGATATGGATGAAGCTTTGCAAAATGATGAAGAAGAAGAAGAAGTTGTTGAGAAAAACAATGACAAGGTTTTAGCAATGCAGAAATTGACGATTCTTTCATCACAAATGGCAAATAAGCTTATTTTT
This sequence comes from Axea sp. ZL-2020, assembly GCA_022817665.1. Taxonomy (NCBI): domain Eukaryota; kingdom Metazoa; phylum Arthropoda; class Insecta; order Hymenoptera; family Scelionidae; genus Axea; species Axea sp. ZL-2020. Next base: position 7,848 of record JABFOX010000258.1, read on the forward strand.
GCAATATCAAAAGGTATTTTGCCACAATTAAATAGAGCTATTATTGCAAAGACTCATTATGAAAAAATGCATAAAATTAATAAAAATAACAAAGATACTCAATGGAATAGAGAGGAAGAAGATTTAGTGAGAATACCATTAGCGTTTGCAATGGTTAAGTTACTACAGAAACTTCCTAAAAAATTATTACATTATCATTTACCTGGGTAAGTAGAACATCTTTCAGATAAACTAATTCGAATTTTTATATTTCCAATTCTTTAAATTAAATTTTACATTAAATATATAATTTAAATAATGAATCGAATTTTTGAGAGCTTATGAGATGACAATGTTTAAGTAATTAAAACTTCTCAAAAAGTTTAGTTATAATTAACAGTAAAACACAGATGCGATACAAAATTGGCACGATATAGAAATTAATTGTTAATACATTTTTAATTAATTAATTATTGCTCTATAAAAATATGAGAAGTTAAATTATATTGTTTTCCCAAATAAATAAATATTAAAAGTGGTTAGTGAGAAAGCATTTTATATTTAATTTTTAATTAAGCTTTAAAAATTTTTTATAAATTATAAATAAAATGTATGATTTTATTTAAATTCTTAGAGAACAAATTAAATTAATATTTTTTGTGCCCTTTTCAGAATTTTTATGAAACTTTGTTCATTTTTAAAATCAGAGTTGGAATCTGTTCGAAAAACAACTCGTGAAATTCTTCAAAGTATAATGACAACGTTGGGTCCAGAATATCTTCATTATTTATTACGTGAAATGAATACTTTATTAACCAAAGGATTTCAGGTTCACGTGCTTAGCTTCACTACACATGCAGTCCTTCGTACTTTAAAACCATACATTAAACCGAGTGATATGAGCGAAAATTTGCAAAGCATATTATCTGTGAGTATACTTTCTATTCTTTCATTAAAATGAAATAAAATAATTTGTTTACTTCCTTTATATGATAATGCAATGCATAATTATTTGATTATTAAATTAAAAATGTTTTCAAGGTATGCAGAATTGATATATTTGGACAAACTGCTGAAGAAAAAGAAATTGCAGCAATAACAAAATCAGTCTCTGAAGCTAAAGTTACAAAATCTTTTGACATTTTTAATATTTTAGCTGAATGTATTGACGAATCATGTATGATTGATTTATTAATGCCTGTTAAAGATGCTCTTTTGAAAACGAAATCCCATAAAGTAATGGTCAAAGTGAATCGATGTTTAAAACAAATCGCACTTGGTTTTTCGGTTAACAAATACATACAACCTGATAAGATGTTATTATTTTTATATGGTGTTGTGTCAGAAAGCATTCCATATTTGCTACCAGAAAATGAATCTGAAGAAGATAAGAAGCTTACTAAACTAACAGAAAAGCCTGATTGCTATTTAATTGCACCAGAACCAAAAAATCGCATGGGAGAAAGAACAGAAAGTGCTAAAACATCAAAAAACACCAATATTCATGTATTAGTAGAATTTGGGCTAAGATTGTTTGAATTGTTATTAAATAAAAATAGCAAAGAACATAATGCTATTAAAAATGCACAATATAAACCACAATTAGATCCTTTCTTACCTGTTCTAAATAATTCTTTAAAATCAAAACATGTAACGGTAAATTGATAAAAGTTTACAATTTATTTAATTATAATAAAACTTAAATTAATTATATTATTAATTTATTATTTTATATTACAGTTGACTACTACAGCCATGCGATGTATAAAATCTTTGTTATCGCAAATAAGGGTATCTGACGATGAAGAAATAGCGGATATTCCTTCGATCAAGTTGTTGCTACCTGAAATTCTAGCATCAATTTTTTCCATTCTTCATAAATATGCAGTAGCTAATTTAAGTAAAGGGGATAATTTAATTTTGGTTGCAACTTGTTTCAAAACATTATCGACTATCATAGCCAATTGCGATAACGTTATTCTTTCCGATGATCAGTTGCAATTATTGCTCATATATATCGAGCAAGATTTGTACGACAGTGAAAAGTTTGCAACTGCCATTGATCTCATGAAAAAAATCATCAAACGAAAATATATGCACTCAAATATTCCCAATTTGATGCAAAAAGTTAGAGAATTGAGCATTACTTCATTATCGGAAAACGTCAGACAGCAGTCGAGGAATTTATTCTACATATATCTTAAAACATATTACCTTAATAATATTGATAACATTAAAAAAACTGATTTCGAACAAATTAAATTACATTTGGCGTTTTATTGTAATCAGTTAAGTTATGATTTAGAACCTGGAAGAATGAGTGCTTTATTAATGATTCAAAATATGATTGCTAATTTTCCAGAGGTGCGTTGTTTTTGTATAAAATATTCTATTTTATACTAGTGTTATATTTTAAATTATTCACTAATAGTATACTAAATTTATTAGAAATATATTATACTGTTAAAATTTTACTTGATATTACTTATTACAATTTAGTTTTAAGTAAAAAATTAATATTTGTTATGATTTTTTCAGAAAATCATAATTTACAAATTAGAGAAGAAAGAGAACAATAATATATATGGTTATTTATTTTTAATGCTTAGTGCTGCACTTGTAAATGATAAAGAACCATCTTTTTGTAAACATTGTGCTAAATGTATAAAAGAATTAATACTTCGTTTAAAACATAACGAGAGATCTGTGCTCTTCAGTCTTATTATTACGTTTATAAAAGATAAAAAGGTAAAAATATTTAATATCTAAATGTTAAAAATTTATTATAAATTAAATATTTTGTAGTTAAATAAGTGGTTTTAGCGTTTATGTAGTATTTAGATAAAATTAATTTTATTATATTTCGTTTATTCACATATTTAAATAACATTTTTTTTTAATTGCAGTTAGAGCATAGGTTAATGGCTACGCAAACATGCGGTATCTTTGTAAGTGCTGAGAAAGAAAATTTTGAATCTAGACTACACAAAATTTTGCCTATTTTGTTAAAACAATTCCAAAACCAGGAAGATAAAAAAATTGGCTCTCATATAAAAGACGCTGAAAGACTACAGTGTCATTATGAATTTCAAGTTTTACAACTTATTCTTAAAATATCTAATTATTGCAACAATTTATTTGTCAAGCAAGAATACACACAATATGTTGATTATTTTTCAGGTATAGTTGATCTACCTTTATAAAAAGAATTAATTTTTAAGTTTAACTTTTCTATATGAAATTTTCATTTAATTTGTGTTACAGAAAAAAGTCAAGATTTATTAAAAAGTAATCATTTGTGGGTACGATTAGCTGCTGCACAATTTCTGGGTTTTGTTCTAGCATCAATTGATGTTGAGAGGCTGGAAAATCTTCTCCAAAATCCCAATAATGCTCCTGAAACTGGTTATATATATTCAAATTGCCAAACGACATTAAAAAGTCTTTCACTAGATCTAATTAATCAATTGCATCCTGAAATGGAGGTCGAAGATTTTACGATTCAAATTATAAAAAATCTCGTTTGTATTGCCAAATTAATAAAAACTTTACAACCTAACGTTGATAAAAAAGATGAAACTGATGAAAATAATAAAACTAACAATATTTCATTATTATGGCTTATGAAAAAAATTAGAAGAGCTATCAATAATGAAATAAGTCAAACTCCGACATCGACTATTGTTGTACGTAAAAAGTGATTTTTCTTTATAAATTAAATTCAAATGATGAAACGTCATTTTTATTTATGTATTTCATTTTCTAGAGAATGTCAATGTTTAAGTGGATAGCTGGTGTATTAACAATAGTGCCAATAGATTATCTGAAACCTTTGCTGTTTCATATGATAAGTCCATTGGTACGAGAAATGACAACGGTTGAAGTTTCTAATGCTCCTTTACGTCAACTATCCAAAGAAGTTGGTCTGATAATAAAAAAAAATATTGGCTCAGATGAATATATAAAATTATTAAACAAAGCTCAATCCAAATTAGAAATTCGAAGAGCAGAAAGGAAAAAAGTTCGAAGTCAACAGGTAAACCTACAGTTTAAACCATTTTATGTGTGTGTAATATATACACCAATAAGTTATCTACAATATGAATTTTTATTTAAAAAATATCTTCCTTTTTCGTTCATTTTTATTTAAAAATTTATATACAGATTTGAAACGTTAAACTATTTAATCAATTTTTTATATAACTAATGTTTTTTGAGTATGTTAAATTGTTGTTCATTTATTCAACATATTATTAAAAACAGATCTTAATATAATTAAATATGTTTTTAATTTTTTGTAGGTTGTTACCAACCCAGAATTAGCAGCTAAGCGTAAAATAATAAAAAATCAAAAAAAGAAAGAAGCGAAGAAACGGAAAATGGTTATTATAAAGGGCAAAGGCTTGCCAAACAAGAGATTTAAAAAAGAAAAAATCGATGAATATAATTGAATTTCATATTTTTACATAAATTTTTTATTTATTTTGTATTTGATATGAATTTTTACTTAGTTGTTTAAATGGTGTATTATTGTAATTTTAAAACTGTTTAAAAATGATAATACTTATTCATTAAAATTATAACTTTCTTATTCTTATTTTACTAAATCTGTTATTAAAATAATTTAGAACGACCAACTTAATTTAAATTATATCTATTTTTAACACAATCCATTAAATTCAATAGTTCGATTGATAGACATTTAAACAGTAATATTCAAACGTATCATTGTATAATAATTATGAAATTACAAAAAAACCATATGTTTAAACATTATTCTATAAATATACTTTTATAATCCATGTATGTATAAAAATTATTGCATTATGAAAATGTGTATATTGTATATAATTGTACCTACTCAACAATGTTTTTACAAATAAAATTGTATATAAATTATTATTAATTAATTAATTTATTACATATTAATAAGGGTAATGTTATTTTATACATTGGTTTATTTTATATAATATGCGCAACAATAATTTTAATTATTATTTGTAAAATATCCATTTTAATAGCATATTTCTTATATTATTTTGTTCAGAAAATTTTATTTATAAATAAATATTATAATACTATTTATATTTTTAATGAAAATAAATAATTGTATATACATATTTTGCTTTTATAAGTTCAATATTATGTATTTACATAAAAATATGGCTATTCAATTTTAATATAATTGTTGATTATACAATATAGTATAATCAACAATGCAGTAATGATTCATTTAAAATAGACAAATTAGTCTAATTGATAAAATAATGTTAAATTTACTATTACCACTATTAGATAGAGATAATCATTCTTCAGATTGTTTATCCTTTCTGTCCTGATTTAATGCATGTAAATAAAATTTAAATAAATTTGATGTAATTTATGTATTATAGAATTCAAATCTGCAATAATACATGAAGGTTTCTACCAGTGATGCAAACTATTTTTCCCAAAAGGATTGTGGGAGTTTTATCAACCCTACTGGTCGATAAATCCAATAAACTCGAACCGTCGGTAAGCATATAACTGTATATTATAAAGAATATCAGCAATACGCATGAAAAATAGATAGATTTTTAAACACAATATCTTGCGTACTTGTTTTTCAAACGTTCTTTTTTTATTGAAATTATTAATTTTTTCACGATTTTATATAACATGTATAATGAATCAATTATATATTATTCAACAAATATAAAGTAATTTTAGGCATTAAAATAATGTACTGCATTATTTTTTTTTTTTTCTTTTGAAAAAGAAAAATATATTAAAATGGTTGATAAAGAAACATAGGATAAAAGATATAATTCTGGTCTTCTAAGCTACAGATCGGAAGATCATTTCTTTCATATTTCGTTTATAATAAAATTTAGTGTTAAATTTAGATAATACAAATTTTTATCAAAATTACATAAAAATAGAAGTTTATTTACGTTTTGCTTTTGGGTTCCCATCGTTACCTTAGCAGATTCTTTAACGAGACTTTATATTTTGCTCGATATTTTTTTCGGGTCATTATAATTTTTGCAATCTCCTAGTATTTCGAAACGATTTCTAACTTCTATTGGATATTTTTGTCTTTCTTTTATATCTTTATTTTTCTAACGTGAATCCTTTTACCGGCTTAACCTTCTACTTGTTTTTAGTTATTGCTAATCTAAGTCTAAGCTTATTGATTATAAGGTAATGGTCTGAAATTAATTAATCTTGTACCATTTTCATTTCTGACATAATAAATATCACTATTCATTTTTTACATATTTGTATGTTACGGATAATGTTATAATTAGTAAATTATTTTAATTATATTTATTAAAAATATTCTACATTTTGCATTATAGAAATTAAGAAGTCTTTGACCTATAATTTTTTATGAGTGTTTTTTGTATAAAATTAACTCTAAATAAAAAGTAATTACATTCAAATAATAAAAAAATTGTCAAATAAAATGGATTTATTTGTTTAATATACGAAGATCAACGCAAGCTTCTTGTTCAAGATCCAAAGAATCTGGTGTTTCATCCATCTGTATTTGATCTCCATCGAAATATAGTTTTATGTTTTCTGGAGAAACTTGAAATTTTTGCGCACATTCAGAAACTACTAAATTAAAATTTTCATTCTTCCTCAAATTAATGAAAAATGACTGTTTTTTATTGTCACTTTGTACTTTTATTTTACATATTTCTCCTTCACCGCCATTTTTTACTTCGATTTTATCTGTAAGCATAGTTTTACTTACAATATCTGCTTCTGCAAAAGAATAAAAAAATATGTGTGATGTAATGTAAAACTACAATATTTTATAATGTTTATGTTTATTTATACTCATTAAAAGTTAAAAAATAATTTTGGAAGTAAATAATAACATTTTGATCTTTTCTTAACTTTTTTGACGAATACTAAAAATGGTTTTAAAAAGCGACCAATTATAATCAATATGAGAATGAAATGGAACTAGAATTAGAAACACAAAGTAAACAATGTAATGTACTCTCCATCCTCGAACCATCATTGTTTCTCAACTACTTACAATTTATTTTACTCTAACTTTGTAAATACGAATAACATTGTCTTCAGACAATATTGCTTAAATATTACATGATTTATATACTACAAAAAACTGATAAATTCTGAATGAATGGTAATATTTTGAGTGAAATTTTGTAAATACTGCACAAATTGTAAACTACATTTTATACAAATCGGAACTGTAAAAAGTAGCCGTTTTCGAACAAATTAAGATAGTTGAATAACTTTACGCAATAAAAAGTTTTTTTTGTCATGAATGACCTAAAATATATTTATATTTTTTATGTAAAATATAAAATAATTGTTGAATATTTTTAATAATAAAAATCATCAAAATTATAATCACCTAATATGTCAATGATTGATAATCCAAGTGAAACTGGAGTATCCGTTGGTTTAATCGGTATATCTTTTCTTGTAATTAAAATATGTTCTTCAGGAACACCTTCCATTTGAGCAAAATGTTTAAACATTTTTTGCACAGGTTCGTACTAAAATTGAAAAAGACCAGTGAAACAAAAATTATTTTAATCGTTTATTTTGTAACAAACTGTATTTTACACATTCTGTAACTATTTAATAAAATAACTACTTAATTCATAAGTGCAATATGATGATTAAATGAATAGTTGTAAGCTTCATAAATATAATTACTCAATTTTTTAATTCATAATTTAATTAAATTTAATTTTAATAAAAAGAATTAATTTAAGTCATTTTTTAAGATTTAGGCAAGTTTTTATATCGCCATTGAATAAACACTGAATAAATTTCCTCGTATAAAATAAAATCAATATTTATTTTTGACTTGATTTTTACTATTTTTCATTAAAAATATATTTTAATTTTTAAAGTCATTTAATATTATATATTGTTACTCAGAAATAAAATTTTCGAAATATTGATCATAAAATTAAATATTTTAACAGATTTAAATATTTCAATATAAATTATAATTTTAGAGTCAATAAAATATCAGTTTTTAAAAAAGTATTTTGGATGTTTATTTTTAAAAATGTTTCGCTTCTTTTTCTATGTTGTTATTCAGTATAAATTTTGAAAAATTAAATATACTGCAACTAAAGTTTTATTAGATAGAACAAAATATAGAATAACAAATTTGAACTTTTGGTTCATTTTGTTGATTAGTTTAATAGCATCTAACCATCAATATAAGATTCTTTAAAAACTGAAATAGGTTTAACGAAACATATTAAAAGTTAAAATAAAAAAAAATCAAAGTGAACAAAGTTTATATAAAAACAAAATCATTGATACAATATTTGGTTAATATTCAGTGCTTGGTTGTCAGAGTCTTGTCAAAATAATATATTAATTAATTTGTTATTAATAAGAAAAAACAGAAAATGTTTACATGTCAATAATATAGTAATAATAACAATAATATTGAACATTTCTCTAATTAAAACAAAAAGTGTTATAATTTAGTTTGTACTTACTCTGTTTATATCTAACTTTACAATATCTTTTGACTTCCAAATTATTTTAACATTAATACTGTAATTCTCATTTTCCGACCGTTTATCTTCTGGAGATCCTATCCAGATAATATCACTTTCAGGTATACTATCATCAAGACAAATTGGCTCTAGATTTCTTTTTCTACTTCTCATTCTCATAGAAGATAACGATGGTGGCATATTTGATGAAGTAGGCTCATTGCTCTAAAAGAAATTTATAAAATACTTTTTTGTAAATTGTATGTTTAACTACTACAAAAACAAGTAAACATATATATTATTTTAATTTTATTGTTTTCAAAAATAATTGTCTTAAAAAGTAAGATTTTAACTTTCATATGTTATCAAATTAAAAGTTAGTCAAATGGATAATACTTATTATTAATAGTTTAAAAAATAAGTCTGATTATTGAACTGAATATTTCTATTGTGAAACATTACTTTCTTTTTACACAATATTTAATTAATGATTTATAAACATTAATGTAATTTAAATGTAATACAATTGTCTTTCTTATGACTTATAATTATTACTCATTATAAACTCAATTTCTTCATTTTAAAACTTTGGAGTAGGATTTTATTTATTTACTTATTTTTTTATTTATTTTTTTTAAATACAAAAAATTTTACCATGTCTGATAATCTGTGTCTTTTTTTTCGTACACATTTTTTTTTTGATGGTCCATCAGAACTGTTAGTTGGTATTTTTTTTTGTTTATGTTTATTAAAACATCCATCTTCAATAAAAGGTTCTGATATAACACATGATTTCTGGTTTAATTCTTCTTTTTGTATGGAGGATATTGGAGATTGACATTTATCACTGTAAACATCACACTTATAAATAGAGTTTTTTTATAATACAAACTTATAATTATATTTGCATGTAAATTTGCCTTCGAAAAAATATTAAACACTTTAATATATTCAATTAATATACCATAAATAAATAAGTTAACAATGTAATTAATTCATTTATTATAATGAAATGAAATCACACCAAATCAATAAATGTTTGTTGATACTGAAATAATTGATCAATGACACTGATTTTTATATTATATATCAGTCATACAATAGTATAATAGTTCAATTGTACATTTTACCTGAAACATTCCCTGGTTTTTGCATTCATAAAACGCATATTGTTAATTTATATTTAAATAATTAAAAAATTATTGAAATAGTTTCAATTCAATTAATATAAATTTTAGATGTCTATTACAATATAAAAACATTACTTGATAACATTTAAGTTGTTTAAAATACAACTTGATAACTAACTCAATACTTTCTAAATTTTATGTATTAAAGAATTAAAAGAATATAAACATAAACTTTGAAAGTATGTGTCGACAGCTTGTATTTTTAAAATTATTAACTAATATATAATTTATACAAATTTAAATGTTTTCTTTATAATGCTTACATTTTTTTCTAGAATTTTATAATTTAGAAATGTATGTATTATCCTTTAATATCATTGCTTGACATTAAAATTACAAATTTATATTTTTTATAACTACCAAAAGATATAACAATAATAGTATTATATGAATTCTATTTATACACTTATTTTAATATTTGTTTTTAAAACAATATAATGCTTATTTTAACATAACCTATTACCTGTAGAAGTCGGGAATTTTGTCATCTTCATTTTCAATGTAATTAAGCTTCTTAGTTACAGCTAAACAAATACATTTTTAAGAATGAGTATTTAATAATGTTTGTATTTTTTTATTAAAAATGTTACCTTTTTTGTATTTAAAAGCGGCATTTACATAACAATCATCATCTGATGAACTTAAGCTTGATTCGTCACTCATGTTTTAAATTATATTTTTTGATTCAGCAAATTAGTGAAAAATAATTAAATAAATACTTTGAAGTCATAAATTATTTAAATGTTATACTTTTTTTAAATCCTTTACACTATTCCGAAATCATCCATGTTCAACGTAAACAAGCGTGTACAATTTTTCCGTTAAAATTTTTTTTTCACATTTATTCTCAGCAGATGAAATGTAATTGTAACTTCATTTTAAATTTAAGAGAAAGATATTTTCTATTCAATATCGGTTTTAAATAATTCAGTTACAATTTATCGTAATAATTTACATTTAGTAATTTTAAAAAGGCCATTAGATGATAATGTAATACATTTAACGACTTATCTGCAGCTGATAATACATCATTAAGAATTATAGTCTGCTAAAAACGAACCAAATTAAATGTCTGATATTTATTAAAACTTTATGTCATTAAAAATACCCCTTTTTATATTTTCATTAAAATCTATACTTTAATGATTATAAGTAAACTTTTTTGAGAAAAGAAAAAAAATCCAAACACAAAAATGAACAA
>JABFOX010000259.1:0-18696 GCA_022817665.1 Axea sp. ZL-2020
TGACTTCTTAGTCACTAAAAAACCTCATTAAAAGAAATAAATAAAAAAAATATAAAAAAGAACAAATATTTTTTTATTTGTGTTATGTTTTTTTTTAAATCAAATAGAAATAAATTTTTTTAAAAAATTTATTTTAATTAAAAATATTAAAAAAAATATAAAAAAAAAAATTGGATAATTATTTAAATTTTAATAAATTAGTTCAAAAAAATTTTTAAGTTTTAAATTTATTTTTCTCTAACTGTTTTTTTTTTTTTTTTTTTTTTTTTTTTTTTATTATTAATAAGGAAAATTATATGCATGCTTTTTTATTAAATCTTGGAACGCAAATCTATTTTTTTTTTTAATAACTAAAGAAAAATATCGAAGAATTTCTTCTATATAGATGGGGTGCTTTAAATAATAGTACTTTTTTTAGCCTTAAAGCCACACCCTTGCGATTTTTCTGTCTGCTTGTTATCCGATGATTGCTTGACGGCTGTTAGCTCCTTGCCCATCTGTTACCTTATTAATTTTTTCTACTCAGGAACACAACTATTATATTAATACTAGACCATAATTATATCAAAACTAACAACATATCTCTGGATTTAATATAATCATAGTCATAAGGTTTGTAGGGGGAATAAAGTAAATGCATATCTGAGATGTCAAATTTCGTATATTTGTCATGTGTCACACAGGAATCAAGGTGGCGAGAAGTCGAGACCTATTTATATATATAAAGTGATAATGATTGTCTACCACCCCCGTCAGTTTTCAAAGCCGTCAGTTTTTATCACAAAAATTGTAATAATTCAGACTGTAAAATGAGAATTAGAATGAATACAGTTCATTTGTGACATAAAATATGAAACTGTCGAACTTCGAATATTTTGATAGGTGTATTAATCTACATTATAATTCAATGTAATGCTTACAATGATCATTAATCAGAAATATTTAAATAAATATGACTATATATTGAAATATGATAAGAAAAAATGCTTTTCTTATCAAATTTTTTGTTATATTTTTACATATATAAATTATATATATATGTATGAAATTGTGCAAAGTTATTCAAATGAGAACATTTACACTAAAATTTATAACTGATTTAATGTACATGTGTTAGACATATATAAAATTATCCAACATGACAATAGAAACCATTTACGATATTTATTAGTTGATAAATTTTAGTCGAGTAGTTGTAGCGGTGCTCATTTTGCTAGCTTTTAGCGAAGTATAAAAAACAATATTTCAATACTAATTTCTGTTACAAGTTAATAGTAGATATTAATATAACATAATAAACAATTAAAACTATTTATTTTATTTTGAATTTAAAAATATGCACATTTTTAGCACGTATGTTATTTTAACGTTAAAGTTTTAGTTTTTATAATTATATATTTATTATATAAATAATAATTATAATTAATGCTTATTCACCTAATTTTTATTTGGTCGTTTCTTTCAACAGTGTGACAAATTTATTATAATAATTTTGATTTATTTAAATCAATCTTATTTGTAATAGAATTTTTAAGTTTCGTTTGTTTTAACGCACATGCTCTTCATTTTTGTACCAATCAATTAAATTATTGTTTAGAAATTTGTACTTTTACGCACTAGCTGTATGGAAGTGATTTAATGCACTTAATATTAATTTATTTTCATAAATCAAATTCATGTGGAATAGAACACCATTCCTATTATTACTTTCTTCGTATTGAAATTAAATTCAGTTATGAACAAACAAATGACTCGAACTGGATTAACTTCAAAAAAAGAACAATCTTCAACATTTTAAAAGCAACAAAAGTTTTTATAATTTTCAAAGTTTGTTTTAAAGATTACAATTTTAATTGATCGAGACACAATGCGTTCATAATATTATACGTTTTAATATAAAATTGACTGAAGGTTCGTTTAATATTCATGATATTCTAATACAGTCATGTCATTTAGTATCACGCGCTTGTAGCTTTGATATAAAGTAGATTACTTGATATTTAGCAAACTCGAAATTTGCATTACTTGTTGAAAAGTTGACCCGTGTCTTAAATTTGGATTCATTCAAAATTTGGCAAAATCGAATCCTTAGCGTTGTCGGCTTTCGCGAAAATCTAATTTTAGTGATCCTATTCATTCGTCTGCGCCGCTCTATATATAGTTGCAACTCGGCAGGTGGCTCCCTGCAGCGGGACCCGCATCTACTTTATCCGGCATCAGTACTACCAACCCCTGTCATCCCCTGCGAGACTCAAAACACGACCCCCGGTACGTCGAGCAATCAGTATCAGCGCTTCCGCCGTTCCGTGCGTTCGCGTTTGAATTTTTACACGACTACGCTTCAGAACCGGTTTCCGCAATTTCGCGAATTGTTTTCCAAAATTTTGTCGTTTTTTAATGTTAATTATTTGAAACAAAATCAAAACACAATAGTTTTGTTCTGAAACGGCAATGACGTTCTTTTGAGTGCTTTTGTGCTTTGAAAAAATTGACTTATTCCATGAGTTAAATTACAGTGGTTTGACGTAAATTGTGTTTTTTTCCTTTGCTTCTTCTCTGGAGATACCGTTGGTGTTGTAGGTTTTGTGTCAGATGATATTTTTGACGGGGATCGACGGGCTTTCTCGGAGTTTACGTTTAGAAGCGACATGTTAAGATTTAGGTGTGTTTATGCACTTTTTAAGCAGGGCGAATAACGGGTGATGGTGGAAAGTTTGTTCGTGCGATTAAATTTATTCTCCGATTTATTTTTTCTTTCATTAAATCGAATTTACCGTGTATTGTGAATTACAAGATATTTTGCAATAGGCGACAAAACAAAAACGTTAATTTTCATAATGTTATTATTTTAGAAGCCTGTTGTAGAAAGTCAGTTGACATTGCTGTCAAGAAGATTAATAAAATATCATTGTTCCAGAAACAAGTATCAATTTAAATATAGAATGGTTCTAAAATGAATGATTATTTAATTAATCTTGATTAATTATATATTAAGGTTAATGTATAACAATGCAAAATGCTCAAAACAAGATCTATTAGAAACATATACAACTGTGGGAATGCCACAATTAAATTTGCTCATACAGTTAATGCCAAAATTTATTAAAGATTATAGATATACATCGAAAAACGGTCTGACAATAATCTGCCGAATTAATGCCAGACTAGTGTCAGATTCATTTTTTACTGGAGAATATATATGTTTCCTGAGCTGTTAGACAAATTTTTTACGATCATACATTTTGAATTTTTAAATAATCTACGCTTTTTCAAAGCATTACTAGAATTTAAATTAATTTTTTGTCGAATTTTTTAAAGCACTGCACGTACCATTTTATTAAATGAACATTTTTAATATGCGAAAAATAATTTTTCAACGGAACTGGAGATTTTTCGCTATTTCATGAATATCGCACAATAGGTCATGTTAAATTTAACAAGCTAGATACAATATTCTTATGAAATTATGCATAATTAAGTTCAGTGATGCTGAGAAATAAAATATTTTTAATTTTGATTCTAAATGATTATGAAACATTCCATAACCGAAGGACAATGGTAACAATACCGACTCTGATTTTGATGTATTAACCCAAATAAGAAAGTGTCAAAACATTTTCTGAATTATTGCTTAAACACGTATGAATGATCACTCTGTGTGTTTCCAGTATACATAACTTAACGGGGTTTGACATTAGATAAACTTTAGTTAATTTAAATTAGTGTTACCACGTAGGCCAAGTTAAAATATACTTTGGTTAATTATGCATCTAAACAGTCTTTTACAAATAAAAAAATGGTTTCGAAATTGAAATTATTATTACAAATGTTTTTAACCAATCTAACTCGGATATATTTATTCGTTCATTTTTATACTGATTTGAACAAAAATATTATTCTCGACGTTATACTACAAAAAAGAATTGTAATACCCTCATTATTAGGATATTTAATAATTTAATAACATATAATCTGATAAGCGATCAAATTATGTTAGGCTCGAAACGTTGAAACGTTAAAATGAAATCTATTATAATATAATTATAAATAATTCTTATGTTTGTATTTCATCGTTAATTCTATTTAAATTATTAAACATTAATTTTATAAGATAAGATTTTGTAAGATACATACTTCATTATAATGTCTTGTCAGAAGTTTTAATAAATATATTAAGAAAATAAAGCAAGATATCCACTTATATTTAAATTTATAAATAACATTTATATTAGTTTAAAAAAATAATCTTTTTTTTTTACACAAATTAAAATATTGCAAAGGTAAACCCACATAATTGATGTAAGAAAACCATTACTAAAAATGATTTTATAAAGAAAACAGAAATTTTAAAATAAGAGAAAATCTGGAACTAGAAAGCAATGTTTTTGAAGAACATTAGAAACCTGTGTAATTTTATATATCTTCGGAAACTTTTAAACCTGCAATCCACATATTGGCAAATTTTCGAAAGCAATTCAAATGCGTTCAAAATTCTTTGAAGTTACGTTAATTGTATTTAAAAATTAAAAATATTTTGATCATGCTTTTAACTTTTTACTTTATACTTTATTGCATTCTGAAATTCCAAATACTGAATATATGCAAAAAATTGTTTTTCAGTTATTTATGGATATTTACTTTTTGTATTAGAAACGGAATTTTAATTTCGCGACGTAAAAATGATTATTTATATGCATATGAATTGAAAAATACTAGATCATTGAAACTGCAATATTGTGTTCATTGAGGCATACGGTTAGAAAAGAGATTTTAATGTATATTCAAAACTTTTCTGTTTTTTTTTTTTGTTTTTATTTATCTGCAATTATCGCGCAAATATTATTTCACGAATTATTGCTAATTTTGTATTTATAATTATTAATCAATAACATTCGAAATAATTTAATTGAAAAAAAGAAAAACAACAAATTTCATTGTTTAGCAATAAATTAAAATACATTATTACAATAGATAACTGCAAAATATAAAGTATAAGAATATTATTTATTATTTCATAAAATTTTTTAATATTATTAGAAATGTTTATAATATTTTACATTTTACCACCGACAATTTTAATAAAATGAATATCTTTTATCATAACCGTCATTCATTATGTTTTCGTGAAGAATTATTAATATGATGATTTCGATAATTACTTCACTAAATCTGCTTACTCTATCATCACAGACTACAAAATTTCACATTTTGATATTAATTCTTTTATTAGTTTAATTTATTGATTAAATTTATACATTTATAAATGCTTCTTAAGGGCATAAATGGAATATATATTTAATATACAACTTAAATTTCGTCACACAGTTGTTATACTTATAAAGATTTGAAAAAGACCAGCGTTTTCAACATTTTGGTCGAAAGTTCATGTAAAAATGTATATAACTGATAAAAATGTTATAATATAAAAATAATTTTAAGTTCGATAAATTGGACGTTAAATCAACAACAACATTACATAATAATATTATTATTATGTTTTTCCATCCAATTATTCTTTTGATTATTACTCTTTTTCAGTAAATATTTCACTGTTGCAAAATTAAAAAATTCTCTCTTTTATTGAAACTTATAATACGCATTGCGTATGGTTACATTTTCCTGAAAATGTTCTATATTTATTAGTCATTTATACCCTTTTTGCATAACATAAGAACATTCGTTAGTAAAATTAATAACAACCCGTTGTTAAAGCAGCAAAGTAAATCATCGTGTTGAACTGGAATACATATTATAATTACGCAATTGTATAAAAACGAGTTGAAAATTTGATCTGAACACGAAACACGCGTATTCGAGTAAAGTATTTTCATAAAATATTTTGATCATTTTATAAGACATCACGACTGGTATTCATACATATGTATATAAAGGATTCTCTTGGGCTTTATGACCTACATATATTTGTATATATCGCATATATCCTCTGTTGTTGCAAATTTATTACTTCGCGTGCCCGTCGGGCATAATACCAACCACAGCTAAATCGGTACCCTTCAAAACTATTTTGTTTTGAAGTTTGTATTATTATAAAAATTGCAGGCACGAATTGAACGAGTGCAAAAAGAAGCACAAATGCACGGGAAAAACGCGGCAAAAAAATATTGAAGAAGAAGAAACGGTAATTTTGTATATCATTGGCATTGATTTCTTTGCTGCCATTGTTCAACCATCAAATAACCACTTTCATAAACAAACGTTACACGCCCTTTTTATACAAATTATTTATAAACATTTTATATATTAATAAAATCCTTATTTAGCCACGCGTTTATGACTTGCATTAATAATACATGTCACTGTGTATTGTACAATTCATATCGGGTCACGTATTATTGCGTATTAAACAAAGCATTTAAATATCGTGAGAAGTAGGCGTTGAAACTTTTATTTCTAAAATTCTATTTATTTAATTACGCGGTGACATTGCCAAAGTTGTTTACCACTGTTATGTGTAATTAATTATAATGGTGTGCAAACAGAACGTTATTTTATTAGTCAATGAATTTTTCGTAGTATTTTATAGCAATTATAAACCAACTTATTTTCGGTCAAATCGTTTTAATGATTTATGTGCTAATGTGTATAACAAATTATAACGCAAATTATAATTGTTATTCCATATCAAATAAGTAGCAATAAATTAACCTATGCAATATGGTACGGCTCTTTATGTGAAAAACAATAAACGGTTTTGCGTAAAGTACAAGTAAATTTTTTTGTAATTAAAATTTAATAATAAACCGCTCTTTAAATTGTGTTCAAAACGTCTAATATTAACATAATAATAATAATAATCATGATAATGATAATGATAATAATAATAATAATAATAATAATAATAATAATAATTCGATGGTTTTGATACATTGTACGTAATTTTGAATTGTATGAAATTTCAGTTTAATTAATACATTAACACCAACTTTCGAAATAAATGTTAAAATTAAAGAAACGCGACTGTTTATTAAATAAATATTCTACTTAAATAAATATCGGTAATTATTAACTAATAATATATTGTTAATATGTGCAATTGATGCAAGTCTAGATGCGAATTTTGAATCTAAAAAGAATTCGCGGGTGTTGTCAAGCTCATCGCGATTCTTTATGGGGATGTACACCCAGCGGGGGTGCAAACCCCCCTCCGAGCATGGAGTGTCAATATATGAAATCGATGCGTTTATTCACGTCGATTACGAGCCTGAAGGAATTTTGTTAAGATCTTCAACGGTTCCCGAGACAATCAAGTTTTGTTAATTTTTGTTATAAAACTGGGAATATTATAAAATTGACAAAAACAAAAGTTAAAAAAAATACATCGATTTTATGCATCAACACTCCATTGGGGAGTATACATGCACCTCGATTGGAGGAATATTCTTCACAGAAAAGCACGATTATCTCAAGAACCGTTAGAGACCGCAAATTTTGGCAGATGAACATTTTGCAATGATTATTATATTACATAATAAGTGAAGTATTAAATTCTTAAACCGTTTTAAAACAAATTTACTTCATTTTTTCAACAACTTGAGTTGCAGAAACGTACGTAATACATTTATTTAAGGGAACGTCTATTGGTGATTTATAAAATGTCCCAAAACGTTTAAATATCCGTTCACGCGTGTTTTATTAAGGAGTAGTTTTAAACGAGATTAAATCAATTATAAATTGTAATTGTGATCTGTATTCAATCTCCTTTGATGAGATTTAAAAAGTGATTATTCTCTAATACCGTACGATAACATTAATACTGAAATCAGTGAAAGTATACACCATGTGTTGTGTTTAGCTGATTTACAATAATATTTCATTTGCAAGTTAGAAACAATGAATAGTATATATTTCTTATAGATTATTGGATATTTCTGTAAAGTAGGAAAAAATTATTTGAATAATACAAATATATATAATGTTTATAAAATTTTGCGGTGTACATTAAACATCCTGTCCAAAATGTCACCAAATTAATCGATCAAAAGACCAAATGAAAATTGTTTAATCGCATTTCGTAAACATATGCGTTATAAAAAAGTGGTTTTACAAATTCCTAGCACAGTGTTGTCATCCTTTCTGTTTTCTTACTGTCGTGCTTTATTCCTACTTAAAATTATCAAGACATCTGACATAAAACATCGTATTCCGAATCAAGAAATTCCATTAAACATTTTAAACAATGCGATAACCATCTTTGTTTGACACTTCTGTTAGTATGTATTTTAATATTCATTTTGGTGTGTTTTCTTTAATAAGAACAGAGCATGTTTAAAGGTAGTTTTCGTGATAATTTGTTTACAGCGCAGGAACGTAAAATTGCTGATTTGAAATGCCGAATCTTCGGTTGGTGCAGTCGAGCGAAAGACATGTCAAACAAATGGCTACACGTTTTCTTTGACAGCTTTTGTCAAATCGAACGAGTCTTAGCGATTGACTCGTCGTTATTGAATAATTAGTATTATTGAACGCGAGTATTCACTCACGCGAAAGCAGTGTGAAACAAGCATATATTAGCATGTATAAGCATAGCATGATCAATGGAAGTAATAATTTGTTGATCTTAATTTCTTATTGGTGCAATCTAACAAATTCATTTTTTTCTCGTAAATAATGTTAGAGTAATTTCTCAGCATCTATGAATTATTTATGTTTTTTGGAACGAAGTGTAAAATGAAATGAAAATGAATCGATAGTAAAGTACGATTGAAATGAATTTCTCATTGAAATCTTCTGATGTTTTTATTTGATCCAGTCTTTTATAAAACATTTAAAAAATCGAATTTATGCGCAGATATAATGTTTATTGCTGTACTTAGCTTCGGGAGGAAAAATTCGGATTTAATAAAATACAATGCAAATGGCTGTTGTTAAATTATTGACGAAACATACAGCGCGAGAAGGAATAGAATTTATGCAATTTGTTTCAACAGATATTTTTATGAAATGGAAACTTAATTAATTAATTGTGTTGCGTCGTTATTCGCTAGCACAATGGTGTTTTTAATACACTGAAGAAGAATTCTTGTAGGGTGTAATTTCCATCGTTGCTCGCGACTTCTTGCCAATGTCGTGGCAATTTGTAAATCCCATTTTTGAAGAACGCCTTGCCTTTGGAGGCGAATAACTCAGGTGGTGGTGTTTTGGCATCTTAATTTTTCAACGTTTGTCCCCAGCAAGAAACTTTGCAAAGAGGGGAATAAATGAAAATTGGAAGGTGCAAGATCTCGGGAGTATGGTTGATACGAAAGAATTTTGGGTGGAAAATGTTTCTTCTTCTTAATTCATTTAATTTCACTTAATTCAACAGACAGTAATAAATAAACAAATTAAATAAATTGAAGATACATTTTTAGTTTCGCGGATGAAAGTTTCATAATACGTTCCTTTGTATGAAATCATTGATATTGAAATTTTTCATAGTTGAGACAATAATTTAAAATTTTCATATAAATCTGAGAATGCGGTTTATGATAAAATTGATTGAGATCAAACAACTGTACATTTTAAAGTAGAAAAATATATTTCTCATCTTATCAACAGTCATATCAATAAAGCCATGATTTTTAATATATTTTATATTTTTTATTTTTTATTTTTAAACCAATAGAGCCATGATTTTTAATTTGGTAGATGAAAGCAATTTACTCAGCCAAAGATTACGCCATTTATATATTTAAGAAAATATATCATGATCATTCAAAAATAAATTAGTTTTACAAAATATTAGAGATAGTTTCAGAAAAATTAATGATAATGAAATACTTAGTACCTCAATTTTGTTCTTATCTAATGATAAAGAATCATACATTGATTACAAACCATCAGAATCATAAAAAATTACAAGCATAATAGTTAGTAAATTAAACAAATGCAGTTGTACTCGGTCAGTGATAAATTGGAATGTGTAATTGAAAAGGATAAGGATTAAACTAATTTAATTCAACAAATTACATTGTAATAAATGGGATGAAGGTTATACATAGAACAGAGAAAAATCAAAGAAGTTAAAAATAACGTTGACACGAATTGTACGAGTATCGTAATATTATTATTAAACATACGAATAACGATTATACAATATAACAGAATAACTTATAGATTATTGATAAAGAAATAAATATGGCATCACAAACGGCGTATATTAAAAGAAATAAGAATCTGTTTGAAATTGTAAACCGATGCAAATACATGCAGTAAAAATTGCAATAAATCTGGACATAATAATAGTCCATTCATTTGTAATAATAGTATTTTACGAACATCAGATTTAGAAAATATTTAATTTGTGACTTATTACTTTTGTATTTATTTAAATCAATAATTTAACAACAATGACGAGAATGTATAACGTAGATTATGATTATGATAAAGTTGATAAGGAATTGTAGGCTTATTTATTTATTTTGTAATAATGCAATGCCAAAATGGACCGATAATTGTAAAATGTGTAATAAAAAATTACTACAACTTTAGCAAATTTATGATATATATGTTTTATGCAGTTTTCACAAATTTTATTTTAAATTTATATTGCACTTAAGGTAGATTTGTTGACGAACAAAAAATGTTCGGACGATGCATGTGTATGCGAATTACAAATGAATAAATGAATAAGAAACACAATTCTTTGATTCTTAAATTCTCGTGTATTGTTAAATCATTTCTCAATTTAAGAATTGAACTGAGAAAAACAGATAGATTAAACTGAATGAAACTTTGGTCGATTTTAGCATTACGACGGTTTTTACTTGTAAATATTTCTACTGCTCATCTCAATTAATATTTATCAAATGTATGGATGGAGTCAGTAATATCGAACTATGGTTGATAAGAGTATTGGAAACTATTTGAATTCTGATAAAGATTAATACACTTGATTTGCGTTTTTGTTCAAATGAAATTTTAATTAAAGCAGACAAGTTCTAAATACGAACAATTTTATTTGATCGTACAAATAAACCGTGTTCCATTATTGATCCAATGGTAACTAATAACGAAATCCCTTATAGCTGATGATTAAGGTACAACAGTATTCGTCTTGACAATATTGGATGCATATTTCGTTAATAGAGTACATTATTATTAAATCACATTGCTTAATTAGAAATTTACTTATGACCGAGGTTTAACCAGAACCTATGTTTTGGATCATGTACAACAAATTTTTTTTGTATTTTTTTTTTTTTTTTTGCATTTAACAAATGTTACTCAACTTTGGCATTTCGGTTCAAATTCCTCACGTGTTTCAAATTGAACACAATTTATTTTAATTTCAATACTCTTGTGCAAATTATAAAATTAACATAAACTTAATTCATGAAGTATTGTTCGTCGAGATTGGTTCATTGAATCGAAGTCTGGTTATTGAATGAAATAGTTTTAAAGCGCGGCTGATAAGATCTGATTAAATATCATTTCACAACCATACCATTTTGGATGCCGAAACAAGAATGATAAAACATTTCATGATAGAATATGACCGCGCCAACCGAATGTGGTCAACGATCTTCATCAAGTCAAAGTATAAATGGATGAAAAGAAATGTTGAAATGCAAGGAATGTGAATATTTTGTGCTACCAAAGCAACTTTGTTCAGTATCACAATTGTTATTATTGATTTCTATTAGTGTTGCTATTGTTGTAATTGAAATAAATATTGATTTTTTTATAATTCAAATAATAATTTATTACCATTATTTTAAGGCCATTAGGAAGCATAATGGAATGTAATAATTTGTACTTATTGATAGTGAATCTTTGAAAATGGATCGTTGAATGATCCGAAAGGTCAGAAGCAATGAATAAATTATGAACCAAAGATTTATTGTTCAATTATTAAAACTTATTGGTAATTAACGTCAGTATCAGTTTATTTAATAAAGGTATGTACGTGCATATACTTAATTAACGACTAATTTTTCTGACTCGTCAACATTTTAATTGAACATCAAAATCTCTTTTGTACATAACTTTATTTTTCATTATTTCTTTTGTTATGACGTTTCGACTTTAGTGCGTAGATGCTTTTCTGTTAATTTACAAACACAATTTATAAAATTAATTATGAAGATTTTTCTAATGCTCTTATTTTTGTTTCAATGAAAAATACAATAAAATAAATCAAACTTACCATATTTGTTTATTCGTAATTCATCATTCATAAGAAAACTTGGCGTTTATTCTTTAAACGTGTCAAATTTGTACAAACTGTAAGTTATTGTTATTTAGTTCTAATTTGATTATAATTGTATTAATAATGTTGGATGCCATAAAGATAATTGTCAGTCTTGTATTTTCAAGAATGTATTCTATACCGTGCTTAGTTTTGTGTGCCATAATATGTATCTCTGTTTGACAAGTCAGAGAAATTCATCGTTAATTAAATATATGTGCATGTACACGCTTATTAAGTAAAATTATTCTTCAATTTTCTTCGGTATAATTATTAATTTGGTGTAAATTATGTATACCAAATATTTTATCATGTATGTGCATACACCAACTTATTTTATTTGATACAAACATATTTTCTTTCTTATAATTGCATACAATTTATTAATTAAATACAAGTTGCTAATGGCCTTAAAACATTGATAAAAGTTTATGTAGAAAATAAGGAAAGCAAGAAATAAGTACTAAAATAATAATATTAAGCACCACGGTGACTCGTTGAAAATTGGAACACAATACTCATATTGATTGCTTTTTGAAAAATTGATCGACGAACGACACCGGTCTTGACAATGACACACAACGGAAAGCTTTTTTCCCGCTTTCGTTCGATTTACGAGCGTACGAGTGGGGTTTTCATGCTTGTTTTTTCGAAATTTGCTGTCAACGCTCGAGCGGGCTGACGCAAAGGGTCCTTTTTCCCGCAGCTACCTTCGACGCGCGCAGAAACGTCGCACACGCGAACGGAAAAGCGAAACACAACGAAACGGAACGTTCTTGTATTGTGGGCCCCGGCATAAAGCCGGTCGAAATAATGTTGCCAGTCACGGGATCGTGAAGCATGGCTGTAGAAAAGTGTCAAAATAACATGGCCTCTTTGAAATGAAACGCGAGCCCCCCGAGATCTTGTCCGAGACACCCCTTTCTTTTTGATAGGAAGAAAGGACGGCATCGACGAAATCGGCGGATTCCTATAACAGGATTTCTAAAAGTCATATTTACAAATATTTTGAATGCAATTGCTCATGATCACCGTTTCAATTTTTCACCAATTTCAGGATGATTGATCGATTATACGAGGTCGGTTTTCTCGCGGCGTTTAAATGGGTTTCGGAGTTGTGATGAAGGTGAATTGTTTTTGCAGCTATTTTTGCGCCGCGAGATAAAGGGATTGGTCCAATGAAGCCGTGAAACGTTAAATTTACGATTTGGAATAATAAAATGGACCGTATTTTTCACTAGTTGGTCGGGAAATTATTTTTCAAATGGAACAACGCGCGGTGCAATGACGACTTTGTACGAAAAATTAGGATGCTTTTGCTCGGCGTAGGTTGTGCAAAAGTGGGCTTTTTACCAACAAAAGTTGAGAAACTGGACGAATGTCTGCTGAGAACCTGAAACCAACATTGCAACACTCGTTGTTGTGCTTATATCGGCGCTATGTTTTCTGACATAAGTTTGTTGAAATGCGAACCGATGTCCACGAAACGCGTTGGTGCAAACCTCGATCCGATCCTCGGCGTTAGTTTACAATATACATAAAGTAACGTTTTCCGCGTAACGTAAAATTTTCAGAATTCAGAAGAACTGACCGGAAATGGTTACTAACTATCCATTGTTCGGCGAAAAATCAAAAAACCTCCCAACTCTTTTCATTTACAAACTGGTGCGACCATTATTTCGAAACAACACGAAACACTTCTATAGCTGTCACTCGGGCGTCCATTATACACTTGGATCGAGTGAAGAGTCGATGACAAGTTCAAGAGAAGAATGAACCAAATTCCTCAATGCAAACGCACCGTCGAAAATAGATTCTCGGAAAGAAATTTACGGTGAAACGGGAGATATTTGGGCTCTCAATGTTGCAGAATTATTGCGAGGCTTGTTTTCTTGCGGGAAAACGTCAGTAGAATAAAACGCTTGTGTCGTAAATGTTCATTACACATAGGTGTGAATGCGATGTGTACATATATGAAACGATTGTAATATAAGAAATAAAATATTATAAATATTTACATTTACGGTAATTTCGAGTGCAACGCTGAATGAAAAACGGCGTGTTATAATTCGTCAAATAATTTTAAGACGAACTGGTGACAAATGGACTTTTTTGATGGATTTTGTTTAAGTTATCTTATCAATTTGTCTTCATTAATTTATTTTTTTAAAGTCAACAAAGAATTAGAATTTTGTTTTTTGGTTTTTATTTTTTTATAAAATTATTTTTAGGAATGAAATAAAATTTCTTTCACAAATTCGTTTTAATTTTATTATTATTTTACTCGTCTGACGTTTCGGACTGTGCATCCATTTTCAAAGAAATACATACGACTTAAAATGTTGGCCAATTTATTGACATATTTTAAAAGGCTACATGTTTGACAGTTATAAATTTTAACGTTGTCAAATGATATTCATTTAACGTCAATGCTGAAATTAAAATTGTCGTCAATTTTTTATATGTAACCTTTTGTTGTTAAAAGAGGCAGAATTAATTTTTTATATTTTTATTTGGTTATTGAACTGCGATAGATATTTCTCAAATTTTCTCTCTTGTTGATAAAATCTTTGTTTTTTACAACTACTATTATTTAGTTTATTAGAAGCTTTTCATCATTTTTTTTTTTTCGCTATATAAAATTTCAATTAATTGACAACGTTAATATTTATAAATGTCAAGCATGTAGCCTTTTAAAATATGTCATTAAATTTATCCAAAATTTTAAGATGTATTTCTTTGAAAATGGATCATTGTACGGTCGAAAACGTCAGACAAAAAATTTATTTTATTCCGAAGAATAATTTTATGATAAAAAAATTATTCTAGTTCCTTGTCGGCTTCATAAAATGAATTAATGAAAATAAATTATAAAAAGGAACTCAATAATTCATACATTCATAAAAGTCATTAATTCGGTTATTAAATCTTGACTGATAATTTTGTTGTTTGCTGTAACAAATTTAATTATAATATGAATATTGCAGAAACTGTTGAAGAACGACACAAAGTTGAACAATGCCATAGAATTTACATAACAGTTTAGAATAATACTTGATTCAATGTAAAGATAACATTAATGTTATTAATTATGTTCGTGCGGTGCAAATAATTGGCGGACATAGGAACGTGTAGGATACGTGAATTATAGGTGTAACAAACGGTAATTCGAGTTTGTGCTGTACGGGTGAAAACGGGATTATGCATTACGTGTAGATTCACTGGCACATTACTTGTAGGGAAAAAAGTGGCGAATTAGCATTTTGATTTAGAACTGATACGACTGATGTATATTAAATCGTGTTACACACGAACCGGAAAGTGAATTTAAGAGCAACTGTCGAACAATTGAATTCGCAGGACGCATTTTGGCAAAACAATGGCCGAAAATTGTGCAAACTATCGCGCTTCGCAATTAGCGAGTGTTGCGAAGCGTTAATAAAATTAACGCGAATTGTTAAAATTATACAAACTCTTGGCAAGCGTAATCACACAGGCGTGCGTGCGCACACGTTAGCACAGCAATTTCATTCTTGCAATAATTTGGAATAACTCGAGGCAGAGATTGAAAAATGGTCGGTGCAATTCGAATGGTGAAAAAAAACGCCTCCAAATAATATTTTCTGGGAATTTTTATTGCCTTTAAAAGTATCGAATGGGTGAGATTGACGTTTAAAAGAGCGCGTGTTTATGTGCGCAGGCATACATAAGGTATGAACGGCGGAAGCTAATCCGACGGCCGAATGTTTGACAGAATAATTTTCACGTTAGTAGGGAGCATTATGCACTTTTATGGGGCCGTGGACCTCGCGCATTGTCACCAATAAGCCGTATCCTACAACACGCTTTTGTGCGCGAGCGACGAGTTTCGACACTGCCGCCAAAAACCGAACCCCCAGCGGTGCACTCCAAAAAACCGAATTATCCCTTCCATTGTCACCCTCTTTTCATTAACATTCTAATTATAATCCCGATTTCCACGGCGGGGTAATTAAATCATTTTTTTCGGCGCTGCCCTCTCGGGTTAATCGTATGACGAATTACAGGGCATTTAATGGAATAAGGAAAGTGGGTCT
This sequence comes from Axea sp. ZL-2020, assembly GCA_022817665.1. Lineage (NCBI taxonomy): Eukaryota > Metazoa > Arthropoda > Insecta > Hymenoptera > Scelionidae > Axea > Axea sp. ZL-2020. Next base: position 16,267 of record JABFOX010000259.1, read on the forward strand.
GTTCGGTGCAGATGTTTCTATTGGCATGGAAAATGAAATTTCGCTACTTTAATAGAAAGGATGTGGCGAGGAAAATAAAAAGGAGGTTTGAGATTCTGGTGATTTATGTGTTTATTACACATACCTGTATTCTACACCTTTATTATGTATCATGTTTTTAAATTTATGGTGCTAGGAAAGTAGGGGCAGCTGTCGAAAATTGTTCATGTAAATTTGTGAAGTTCAACGTTGATATCTCAGATATTATAAATGTGATATCAAGTTCGATATCGTGGTAAGCGTTAGGTGTAATATTAGATTTAATGTTGCATTTAATATCAGATCTGGTATTAAGTATAATCTTGTACAATAAAATATTCAGTTGCATTTTACAGGTAAAAGATTTAGAATTCCTTATTATATTTGTATCGGAGTTAATATTATATACGGCATTAGATGGAGGTATCAAATTTTATATAAATGTGCAATATCGAGTCTAGTCATTAAATTTAACAGGAATCACCGTATTTGTAATGCAAGAAATTCATTCAGACGATTTGTGTTGCTTATATTTATATTGCCAAACAGTTGTAATAAACACGTGCTTATATTTCAAGATATTCCGTATAATTATTGTCATATTACTAAAATTATGATAAACTAAGCTCAACTCTCCAGGTAATTACCGTCGTTTAATTACCCAAACTGTAGTAAATGCAGTTAATTTAATTACGTCCTGTTTCATAAATTATTTTGATAAATTGGTAGAGTTTAATTATATTAAAAGGAAGGCAAATCGATAAGCATTTCATTTATGAAATAATATAAAATAATTATTTACTTAAAAAATGAACTATTTAATATTAATAAGTTAATAAATTACGAAAATCGTAACAAGTTTTCACTTTTTTTTTTTTTTTTTTTTTTTTTTTTAATTTTTACTTTGAATTTTTTTAAGGAATTTATTGAAATATAATTATTTGTAATACGAAAATTATTTTTATTTTTTTTAATTCATTTTATTAATTTTCTTATATTGAAAAAAAAATTAAAAACAGAAGAAATAATGAGAAATATACAAAGCATAATCACTAATTACTTTTGATATTTAAATATAATAACAAATTTATAAAACACTAATCAAACTTTAAATTTGTATATCGGTCATACTTTTATCTTTTTTTAAAAGCATTCCATAGATACTTTATTAATTTAAGTATGAATTTATGAATTTATTTAACACATTGAATAATTTTTGTATCATTTTACTCTCTCGCATAGGGAAAGGTTCACTCAACTTTTTAATTCTTAATTTAAACTATTTTGAGGTTTAAATTTAATCAGTTTAACCAGAAAAATAAAATTTTACAATTACTATTACTTAGTATTAAAAATTAAAAACTATTCTTACATGATAATCCGTACACATTTGTTAAAATGTTACCCATGGTTTTAAATTATGCAAATGAACACAACTCGTACATAAATTTGTACATTTGTAAATTCATGAACATTTTACATGTTATGTCTGCGCGCGCGCGTGTATGTGTATTTTACATTTATTATACAATTTTTATTAATGGATTTTTATTTAAATGTCATGATTACAAATTATTAGTCTGAAAAGGCGTTACATCAACATTTATAAGACATTTGAAACGATTAATAAAAATGTATCTCTTTTATCTTATTTAAAAGGCTCGTGTCCTATACGAGATTCAATTTTAGCCCTTATCTATTTAACATATTTATTGAGTTAAGGATCACCGTTTGATAATCTATGTTTTCTCTACCAAAATTTTCATTCATATTACAGCATTTGGTTTAATCATGGTATCCGTCATTTCTTCATCGTAAAAGTGAAACACTATTCTGGATATTATCTATCAAAGATCATCTTTTTCTTTTAAAAGCTCCACTTTTTTTCTTATTAATTCCTTTATCTTCATGTAGTTTACTCGTGTCGTAAATGTAAAAAAACGTACATTCATTTTCATCGAGTCAGTTTTGATTTATTTATTTGCCATCGAACATCCACATTTGTAGTTATCTTGTACTACAATAATATCTATTAATGCATGCAACATTGTATAAACTATTACTCTGATTTATGCATTAATAGTAAAATATCAAATCAGTGTTATAACGCATCATTCTTTTCAGTATTTACATAGCTGCGTGCAATAGTAACGGTATTATTCTTGGTCTAAAACGCAAGTGATAAAATGCAACAGAAAATAATACAAAGGCATACAAAAAGGTACAAATAGATACATATTTTGTATTACAAATTAATGCTTTAAATAACAACATCGCATTGTGCAATCACAGAAAAATGTTGAAATTATGAAACATTGTATGAAACATTTTACTCTGCTGTGCGGCAAATTATGCTACACTTATGGTGCGTTGATTTCTAAATTTATATTCGCCTGCAATATTTTCTACATT